>JZLH01S0496985.1:7484-22484 GCA_001188425.1 Eucidaris tribuloides
CCGTTTAAAAGAAATCGCGATTTCAAAGGCTTCTTTTTGGCAAGCAGTCGGGCAGATCGACAGCGGTTTTAACGCGTTTAACGAGATGGCTATTGTCCTCGGTGATAGCGTAGTATCATCCGTTGAATAGAAGAGGTTGATTAGATGATAACGATGTTTCAATTAAGGGCAGATGTACACAAGCGCGGTGGCGGGAGACGGGGTGGGATTGGGGAGTGCCCGGTCCCCATCCCTAACAGCGGTGCTTCTTCCTTTTATGTGATGGTTGAGAAGTGAAGCCTAACTATTGTCGGTGTGCGAGCGTTTCGCGATAAGAACCTTAAACACAACGCCGCACCACAGCCCCTTTCTCGAAGGCATTCTGAACATACTATTTTAGTAAGCAACAAAAGATGATCTAATTAAATGTGTATGATGTGTCTAAAATACGTAAGTTGAAGAATCAACGGCTAATGTGGCTCGGCTTTTTGTAAGAAACACGCCTTAGCGTTAACAATGAGGTAATCATGAGGGCTTACACATTTTTGGCAAGTTGGGAATGGATCGACATGTCGTTAGAAAAGTGTTTTGATTGGCGGCGTGGTCGCCGACAGGGGTAGATTCCGAGAAGCCAAAGACTTTCATCCGATAGGTGCAAACAGAGTGACCGAAATAACAAGGGTGTCTGTCTTTTTGCGATTGTCTGATCCGGAGATTTTGTTAAGGACAAAACTTTGGACGGGTTCGCAAATCTCTTTAAACCCCCAACACACAGGGATCGTACTTGGCTCGGAACCAGATACGAGGCGTGTCAGTTACACACGGACGCTTTCCCCTGGCGTTTATGGCGTATCTCCTCTCACTCTCCCATCTTCCTGCGTGGCTGTCTGCGTCAAACGAACAAAGAGTCGAACAGAATTCTCATTATATCTTTATAAAAATGTTCCTTATAGTTGAAAGTACATACAAGTCAAGAAAGTGAATGCTGTTGATAACCTTTAACTAACATATAGATTTTGTTTCAATATTTAAAACTTTCGTAAAAAAAATGCTTTTATATATATGAAACACACAATTGTTTGAATATTTACGCAAGTTTTGCTAATTATACATAGAAGTGGTGTACAATTTACACAACTTGTATATTTGTTTAAATAATAGTTGTGTGGTTCATATAGCGTTGTGTAATTATTGACGTTGTTCGCGTTATTGTGCAAGATTACATCTAATAGGACTGACATAATAATTAAATCAATTCCTAATCGTGTTGTATGATTGGCTTGCACACTCTAGCTCGATAACTGATTTTGAATACGAAATGATAACGCACAGGCCTATAATTATGGTTAGATATATACCTCCAAATCCTGATCACGATAATTATCATCTTAATCAGTGTCATCATCATCATCATCATCATCATCATCATCATCATCATCATCATCATCATCATCATCACTATCACCATCATCATCATCTTCATAATAGCTTTAAAGGCAAGGTTCACCCTAATGTCAAGTTGGTTTTACTAAAAGCAGAACAACGAGAGAAACATATTAATGAAAGTTTGGCGAAAATCCACCAAAGAATGAAAGAGTTATGAAGTTTCAAAGTTTTAGTTTTGTGACGTCACATGCAAGCACCTCCCCATATGTCATGTATTATAAATTCAATAAATTGTATTTTTTTAATGGATCGTGATAATTGAATAGGACGTTTTCATAGAAGCCTCTATGAAATAATGTTTCTGATAATATATTGAAAGCACAGGTAAAATCATTTTCACATTTCTGAGGAAACGGCTCTTTATGGAATTTACATCACATGACATATGGGGAGCTGCTCGCATGTGACGTCACAAATTTTACACTTTGAAACTTCATAACTCCATTATTCTTTGGTGGATTTTCGCCAAACTTTCATTGATGTGTTTCTCTCATTTTCTGCTTTTATTGAAACCAACTTGACCTCAGGGTGAACCTTGCCTTTAAAACAATTCAAGAGCCTCATCATCGTGCCACCAATTTACTGAAATACTCAGGGAAGAACCATCCAGTCTTTCGCAAGTTTTTTTTTCTTTTATGGTGGTTATTAAAACGGTTGATGGATTTCATTCACCATCTCACCTGTTTCACTGTTGATGTCTGCGACCCGTCTGTGGTTTTTCCTAGGAATCGAGAAACAAGCTAGGAGAGATTGTATGGCCCATCGGAGGATACGAAATATGAGTCGTTGTCATGACAACCGCGACAGTGTGACTAGCTGGCCTGTCAGTGTGATGATTGAAGTCAACATAACACGAAGTCATCGGGAGGAAAAAAACTGGGAGAAAAAAAGACGGAATGAGATGATTTGTTGTTGAATCCATCGTGTATTTCGTTTCATTTTTGTCGAGTTCATGTTACCTTTGCCTGCATCAGACAAGTTTTGACCCGGATGCAGTTACTTCCCTTGCTTCGACTTTTATTGTCTCTTGCAAATATACTCACAAAAGGAAAATCATAACGATAATGAGTAGAAGAATAAGACAAAGAAGAAGAAGAAAAAGAAGAAGAAGAAGAAGAAGAAGAAGAAGAAGAAGAAGGTAAGGAGGAGAATAAATAGAAGAAGTAAAAAGAGGAAGAGTATACTTTTCATCTTATTCTTATTATCACTATTGTAATAATAAGAATAATAAACTACAAAGAAATCAATCGAGAAACAATGCTACAAAATAAACGTGTTATTATCAACGCACTCAGATGATTTTATTGTTAGACTGTGATAAATATAATTTCAGTTTTGTAGTCCATGTCTGTATACGGAATGTTCGAATCCGGGAGCTCCCACAATGACAAGGAAAAGATGTTCCTATGGTAAAGTATTTTCTCAATGTCTGATAAATAATATCAGTAATCGCTGTGAAAAAACACATTTGTCCTTTGGTCTTCTATTTCTTTTTCAATCACAGTTTAATGCAGTGCTGAAATGAGCCCATCCCTTCCAATAAGATAAATTTCAAGACAATTCCTTCCAGCCTGAATATAGTCACCAGTCACTGGAATATATATTTTAACCCATTTTGCTTTCGGGGGTTATTTGGAAGACATCTGATTAGTCGCAAGGAAAAGCTATGCTCATTAGCCCACAATGAGCCCTCTTGTCAAAATAATAACAGTCATCAATTGCACTTAGACTGCAGCTGTGATATACACCCAGAGTAATTCGTGTTTCGCCATTTATTGTGAAAACGTGCGAAGCGATTGATGATGATGATGAAATGGGAGAACTGTACAAGGCACCATTGCATTATCACTACATTGAGTCCAGTCGACAAAACACCACCTTTAATTACATCAGACCAACTGAAAAGGTTCTCCGGACCATATCAAAGGACTATAGTTACCATCTTCTTAAAATGAAGGCTTAGATCCTTATTAAAGTGTTTCACTTTAATTTGTTAGTCTGATTAGCACTCATTATCCCTTAAGAAATCCAATTGACATTCCTATTGGAGTACAATAATGTTTGTCTAACACTTTTGATGAATTAAAGTCAAGTGCAAAGCGGCGTTGCGCACCTGCGCTGCGTGAGTTTTAGTGTGGGCATTCTTGATGTGTCGGAAGTTGTAAACATGCGAGCATGTTTTGTCGCATGGCCCAGGTGTATGCGGCCGAATGGCGTCACGAACCTGTGACAGTGGGGGGGGGGGGGGTGGGATGGTCATGGTCACAGTCGTGGTCATAGTCACAAATTAAATACCCTTTCATCTAAGGAACAAACAAAATCAGAGTAAAACAAGAAAATTTCATCACTGCCAAGGCCCTTCTATTTCATCTTTATCGTGCAAGTATTCTAAACGTTGCACTTTGAGTTTCGCCGATTTCTGGATAAACTATTCTCTTAAAAAAAGAGTGGAAATTTTCACTCTTTAAGGAGTAAATGTCAAAAAATAGTGAATATCGAGTGAATTTCGAGTAAACTTGAGTGATTTTCACTCAATTTGGAGTGACCTCAGGTATCACTCGGGGATTCCAAGTGATCCCTGAGATCATTCCAAAATGAGTGAAAATCACACATATTCACCCGAAATTTACTCTAAATGCACTCTTTTTTGACATTCATTCCTTGAAGAATAAATAATTTTACTAGGTTTTTTTTTAGAGAGTACTCATGGCATTCAGCATGAAAATAAATGGCTCGCGTAGCGCTTAAATACAGTGGCACAGAAAGAACAACAATTCTAACACGTTAAATACAAATAGTTTGATTAATTTTATCAGAATTATAATAATTCTTCACACCAAAATTCAAAATTCTGAAACATGGCAATCGAATTTAACCGTATAACAGGCTGAAACTAATGGTATCTTGCGAAATATCCACCATATTCCTGAGGAAAAAAAAATGAAAACGAACAACAACAAAAAAGACGAACAAAACGTAAAGTTTCACAAGCACCCCCTTCATGCAGCCCAACATACAATGATAGACATGTAAAGCTGGGCCGATTTTAACGCGCCTTAAGTTACCACCCCCTGAAAATGGTTCATGGATGGAAGGATTGCGAAATTGTTTGGGTAGACTTTAGCGTTAAGCCTTTTCGGAAAGCGGGCAGTAATATTGATTTGGTCGTTCCACCTTCAAAAATAACCTCCAAAATATGTAGGAAGATATTCCGTCGATTTCTTTGTCATGATCAGCTTAATTCCACACGCACCGAGCACCGAGCAATGCCCAAGCATATAACGCAGACATTGTCAAAAGCTACTGATATATAATTCTCATTTTTTCTTTGCATGGCGTGTAATGTTTGGGTTTTGAACCCGCGTGTTCCATTTTTGTTAGTAAGCCAGAGTTTGGTCCCCCGGGTAGAGCTGCGAGGCGGGAAAATGTCTTATTGGTAAGCTTTAGAAAAATAAACCATCTGAAACATGAATACTGTGACGGAGACATCAGTTTATATCAGAATACTTGAAAGCATATCACCCCCGTGTCTTTCAAAATGTAGAAAATGTTGTAGATTTTATGCTGCTGCGTTGGCAGTAAAATTATTGTCATCTTTTCAGAATTTATTAGCAAACCTTTATTTTATAAGCAAACCTCTATAGCAACACATTATATCATGGAATGTAAGACAAAATCAAGCTATCAGAAATATAGAAATATAATATTAAGAATATAAAGTACCACATTTATTTATCGAAACGCTGTAGCTTCAATTTAATTGTCAACCCGTCATTTTTACACTCTATTTGGACGCATTTGTTTTGTTTTATTTTCTGGTAGATATCGTAAAGCAATATTATAAGTTTATGATTTAACGAATAAAACCTCTTGAACTAACGAAAATTAAGCCGGTTTTACCTTTTATCTCTTAAAGGCACTTGTCAACATTGTGGGAACACCATTAAAATGGTCCAACTTTGATATAGTATTTGAATGAAACAAATTTGTAATTCCTTCCGTTTGTTTGTTATCCGTCTCTATGGTTTATACTGTTGTTTTTATGTCTTACATGGAAATAAATAAAAGAAATTTAAAGAGAATACACAGTACTGGTTGATTACTGCTATCAAACCTTCTGTGAACAGATGGTATTCTAAAAATGTCACTATAGTCTGATAGTACAGGAGAGAGTAGTTGAAAACAACAGAACACTTCGTTTTGGACGAATCTGCTACACAAATCTCCACTGCTGACAAAGTACTAACACAGAAATCAATATGTGAGACTATAGCATACACACTGCAGGAACGGAGTTGACTCAGTCGGGTACTCAAACTGCCAATCCCTCAACTTTTTATTGCATATGAAGTGAATTAGTCCCACGTTATAATGCAAATGTAATTTACTCTCACCTGGAAACTAATGAAATGTGAATTTTTGATGAAAGATTTTCCATCATCAACCAGTACTGTGTATTCTCTGTAAATGAAATGAAAGATACTAAATCACAAAACTGCAGACAGTCCTATTGTCATTAGTCAAGTATGGATAAATATTGCCACATGACTAAATGTCATGGGCACAGAATAACACTGTAGTCTATTAAGTGGAAGTGGAATGGTCGCTCATTGATTTTCAATATTTTACAAGCACTTAATGATCGTTTTGATCTGCAATTTTTCAGGGCTTCATTTTTAGACCTTATCACAGTGGCGCAAATCCATTTTGAAATGTAGGGAGGACATAATTTGTTCATCCGTGACGAATTTTTTTCCCCCAAATCCAAGGTCCAAATTTTCGTATGCAGCGTGAAAATCGAGCTCAGCGGGGGGGGGGGGGGGGGGGGTTAGTGAGGAAAATTTTGCTACAAAGTTTTTTGTAACCAAATCGTGGGGGGGACTTTGAATATTGGGGTCCCCCTCGATTCGGGGGGGGGGGGGAATTGTCCTGTGCCTGGATTGCGCCCGCATATATGGAGGGTCGGTATCTGGATTTTGTTATTGAAAAAGTCGGTTAGGATGTCTTTAAAGTTGTCATAAGACATGTAGAGCTGATGTCTATGACATAAGGTTACGACGTAATAGGGAGGTGTGAGTAGCTCGTGGTAAATAAATGGATTAGAAGTAATAAGAATCAGATGGAGTGACGACGTATGTTCTATATCGGGATACGTCTAGTCTCCAAATTAATTGCAAAGAGTTTTGATTATTCACGTTTTAATCACAGGATAGGGTTAGCAGGGGCTATTAATAATTGTTTATACTTGTAACGGATGAAGAAGATAATAGGTATTTATCAGGACAACGGTCACTTCTTGCTATTAATCCTCAAAGCTGTGAAGATCGGGCGTGGGGATTCCATGAGCTTTTGATTTCAATGAGTCCTTATCCTCCGATTTTGTCAAAGCCCGCGCTTTTGTTTTCATGCTTATTGAGCTGTTAATCTGCAATAACAATGATTCGATCATGGGTGCTTGAACTTGGATCAGCAGAGACGAAGGATGAATTGAATTGTTGAAAAGATAGTTAGGCTACACCAAAGAGATGGCTTGATCGGACTGGATTCCGGAAGACTATGTAGATCAAGATCCGTCATCAAAATGACCCTTCGAACACCACATCCAAAATATCACATGTAAAGTCTATGTAGTGTTGTTGCAGAGTTAATGGGAGGGTTAAAGTGGAATCTAGTGTAAAATTAAAATGTAGAAGCCATCATAGGTAGCTCCAGCTCCATTGTGGACGAGTCTTGTCGAGTCGAGTCTTTTTTTTTGCCCTTTCATATTTCCTCTTATCTTCCCGTCTTGTTTACCATTTATCACATAATACTGTACAGGTACAATATTGCACATTTATGTAATGTGAACTCCATATTTTTTCATAAAATGCAACTGTACCGTACTTGTCACCCTACATTACGTTATGTTGTGATATATGATATTGTGTTATGTAAATGTTATGTGAAACATTTTATGTGAAATAAAATAAATGAATAAATGCAATAAATGAGTCAAGTCAAGTCAAGTCGAGTCGAGTCGAGTCAAGTCAAGTCAAGTCAAGTCAAGTCAAGTCAAGTCAAGTCAAGTCAAGTCAAGTCAAGTCAAGTCAAGTCCAGGCATGTGTTTCAGTAATTTACTTTGTCACCGTGTTTTTACGCGGCATATCCTAACAATCAGTATACTCAGAGATTCTCTTTAACCCTTTCATTTTTTTGCCTCATCAGAGGGATTTATTCACATTCAAAATTCGCAAAAATAACACGAATACAAAATGCATACATATTCAAAACGAACGAAAATATAATACACAGTAATATAGGCCTACATTCAGATTACATTAAACTTTCAAGCGACAATTCACCCTTGCGACTTACGACACATTTTATTTTTTATCAATTAACAATAAATCAGAATAGGACAATTATACAATTATATGACATGTTACAATTGATTCAAAATTTCTTGCCACTTACCTAGGTTTGCAAATGTTGTTGTTTCTTCTTGTTCTTTTCTATCTCGTATCTAGTTTTAATCAACGCACGGAGTTGTTCTCTGAAATGAGTTGTAATCATTTGCGTTGGGTCGTTTTATTCATTACTTTGCTAAGAATGCCAAAGAAGCCCATAATTAAGGACAAGATCTATAAGACCATTGTTCTATGTCATAGTTAATCTGTACTACAATATATTCAAAACTTATAAATTGAATGGCATCAGAGTGTGTATGATTTTCCTTATAATTTTCAATATATTGCCAAAGTGAAAGAATATTAGCCTTGATATGTAAATAATGTGTTGGGAGCCTTCCCTTCTTCACACTTAACATACTATAACATATCTATTTTACTATACTTACCATTATATATATATCTCTTCTCTCATATAACTTATCTTAAATATACTTCTGTCTTCTTCTTCTCTCTTCTTCTTGTCTCTTCTTGCTTCTTTCTTCTTAATAATCTTTCTTTTCTTCTTCTTCTTTTCTTCTTCTTCTTCTTCTTCTTCAAACCACTTTCATAACAAAATCATAAATGACACATTCAACACCGATTCGTTTCGAAAGTTTCCATGTTATTATACGCAACATCTCACAACCAAATCTCAGTTTGAATTACCTAATGCATTAGAAATCAATAACATTTTCGAATATATATATATATATATCTTTAAAAGAAGGGGAAAGGGTAATGTTATCAGATGACCTTTTCAGAAATTACACGGCAATGAAAATTCATTTCAAATTCACAGATCACCATATCTTTTAGTGAGAATTTCGAGATCCTCATTTAAACTCTCATTATACCAACTGTTTGCTCTTCTTGAATGGATTTGGGGCTGGAGATTTTCCGTGGACAAGCCAGCGACCACCTGCAAAACGCTATTGTAAAACTCAATCCGACATCGTCACACAAGAAATACCGACATACACCAATCTTCTTGGGTTTATAGAGCGTGGACGATAAAAAAAGGGAGCACCAGAGGAAAAAAAAGTGGGGAACACACCTTGTGCTTATGATAATAATGGGAATGGTTAATTGTAGTCGTACTAAATAGCGTGTACATACATGTAGCAATCGTGTAATTATCGGATTGTATTAACCAATTATGTTGTGTCAACATGACAAATGCTCGCAGGCTTCGTTTTGATGGTTGGGTATTTTGACCACCGATCTAGCGGACATCAGCAGCTGTGGTAAACAGGTGAACGCGGATGGGATGCAAAAGCGGAATGAAATCCATGGCATCTATCCATGTCCGCGTTCAGGAAAATACAGAAAAAATAATAGAAAGAAACCAGTGAAATTTTGAATAAATTTGGCTGAACCGTTCAAGAGTAATGGATGTCCAAAATTGATTTTAAATCATTATTATTCTTAAATTGACAACTTTACCACTTTTTGTAATGAGATTTTGGAGAACCCCCATTGATATTGTACACAAATTTTAATTTTCTGTTATGTCAGATGAGAAAACATTGCATAATCGTTTTCTACATTAACAACAAGCAAAAGAGAAAATTGAATTTTGTGTGAAAAGTTGACGAATTCCCAGAATTAACACCATACTGTGATATTTCCTACGTTGAATGGGTTTTAACGTCACACAAGGTTATATACATGTAACATATTTACGTTTAAATTTCTAAAGCGACTGAGCAACCGATAGTAAAGACAGTGATTCAACTTATTTTGCTTACGACAGCTTTACCTATATGGTGATACAATTGAATTAGCTTGTGTACTATTGAAGAACACGTACAAAAAACGTGTTTGATATAAAAATGGAAGAAGTGGAAACAATGAAGTAATGAGACAGGTAGACAGACGGACAACTGGACAAACAAACTACAAACAGAAAATATCAAACGAAGCTACATGTATGTGCAGAATCCTGTTGGCAAATAATCTATAGTGTAAGTATATAGTGTCATGATTGGTAGAGGTAAAAAAAAATACCTCAAACACCAAATGAGTTGAATCATATGCCAATATTTACACTAGCTATTATATTGTATAATCAGGCTGGAAGGATTTGTCTTGAACGTGTTTGCTTGGTGAGAAACATTAATTTGCTAGTATTAAATTAATCACCGGCCCTGATAGAAATTGATCCCATAGAAAGCCACACCACAGCATTTTCTGATAATTATTGTACAACAAAGAGGTATATTTGATTTGCTTTATTTTCTGTATTTCAAACAAGATAATACATAACATGAACATAATACAAATTACTATCAAAATAATATACAATGACAATTAAATTGGCTGAGTAATACAAGTATAACAAAATTACAACAAATCCATTATCTATTGATTTCATAAAACAATAACATTATTCAACTTGTAAAATTTATGAAATGCATGAAATTAATTAATTTTATTACTATAGAATTTGTACAGCAGAAACTTCAAACATTATACTTGATTCTGTGAGCATCGTGTCCCGAATTGCGGACTAGTCTTGTCATTTGCCTTTAAAGGTATAGCGAATCCCATTTGCAACCATCCCATAATACAGCAAAATATTATTCATGTCCTCGGGCTATTTATAAATTACTTGCCAATGACGTCTGAAGATAAGAAATTACCTATACATGTATTTACAAAAAAATAACAAAAATAGTTGTGCATTGTAAGTTTTAGACACACGGTCTCAAACCTAACTTCAGGCCTATTACAGTACTTTCGTAATACCAGACAGTTGACCTACTTCTGTACTGGCATGTGTCAGGCACCAAAGGAATGCAAGGTCACCTTCGTACGTACAAATCTATTGCACTTGGCTCTCAGTGGTACGGTCCATGGGGTTGAAAAGAGACTTTAATTGCACGCACTGTCTAACAGTAGACTTGTACTAGTAGTCGAATTCTTGTCACTAAGGACAAAAAAAAAACCCAAACAAATTTAAGTATAATATTCATTATAATTCCACTTCTCCTGCGTTTCTAGCTCCCACACTTTGCTGAAGATTCTTAAATAACATTTTCTTCTATATACCAGTGTATTTGCACAATGTTAAATTTTAGGCATGCAAAGAGACACACCCGGCCTTTAACGCGACGAGCTAAACTGAGAGAAGGACATACACGTTTGAATGACGTAACGGCACTATACAAATAAACAAGACTCGCTTTGATATTGACCTATAATGTAGACCGGTCAATGGCAATCCTAGCTTCTCAATGATAAACATTCAATTAAACATTTCAGATTCTTGGTACGCCACTACGCATGAACGAGAACATCTCGGAGATTCCCTCCTCGTGACCTTGTTTGGAACCGCATGGAGGTAAAAAGGGTGATCGGGCCATACAAATTTTACAGTGTGTATCAAAAAAGTTGCAGTTTTTGAGAAAAATTAAATTTCACAATATTTTGAAGATGTTTCCAGTTTTCATGTTGACATATGCACAACAGTCTCGTCCATCAAGTGCTAATAACATTTTTTTTTATTACACTTGGGTACGGGTAAGCACTGAGTGCTTGACTTGTTGGAAGAAGAGAGACAATTAAACCAGTAGTCTGAATAAGTACACCCATTCAAACAAATTGCTCTTTGCCATAAATTTATGATTATTCATGATCAGTACGTCATCTATCTAGATCTGCAGTGAATTCAATAATAATAATAATAATAATAATATAATAAATAATAATAATAATAATATATAATATGTCTTATTTACCCAGGGGTAGCTCACTTCAGTCTGATTAGACTGCTCTTCAGCGGGCCCTGCACATGTTATTATTACCTTTCTAATCTACGGTTGTAGAATCCGAGCGCTCACTGGCTAGAAACAGAAGGTACCATTGTTAAAGGTCTTTGGTATGACCCGGCCGGGGCTCGAACCCGCGACCTTCCGCACGTGAGGCGGACGCTCTATCACGCTGGTCAATCAATCAATCAATCAATCAATCAATCAATCAATCAATCAATCAATCAATCAATCAATCAATCAATCAATCAATCAATCAATCAATCACCCAATTAGTTTTGTTGATGTAATCAATGAATTATAGATACTATAAAAACGATTTTATAGTATATATGGTGTAATTTGCTGTTAATTGCTAGCAAATTTTCACTGACGTGGAACTTGGGCACTGGGGCATGACACTCTGTGCTTAAAAGAACTTAAAAGAATTCTCACCATTGCATCAAGCAGTTAAATCATTGAAATTATGATATCAAATTTCCACAGAGTTCATAGACTATCATCACATAATCATAAATTTATGCAAAAGTGTCATTTGTTTGAATGGGAGTACTTATTGAGACTGCTGGTTTAATTTCCCACTTCTTTCAATTTGGTGCAAGTCATGTTTCACACTCTGGACATAAACGATCAGTGCTCACCCAAGCGTGAACAAAAAATTGTTTTGTTAGCAGGTTAGTGGCACTTGATGAAACTATTTGGCTCTATCAATAGGAAAAAAATCTTCAAAATATTTAAAAATCAAATTTTGAGAGATTTTTTCAAAAAGTGTAACTTTTTTGATACACACTGTAGTAAAGTGCAGCATCAGAGAACGCAAGGCACCTACGACCTTCGACTTGAGTGAAGCTATTTTTACAAAATAAACAGTACAAGTTGTCCTCTAAGCATAGTCTAGCGAGTTGTGACGCACCTGTTCTATAAAAAAATGTTTTGATACCTTGTGAAGTCTGTCTCGCTTCTTTTTATACACAAAGGAAACAAAAGAAAACAGTTTAATATCAATCAAAGGATTTAAGTGCGGTTCCGATATCAATGTTATCTATAACATCAGATGTCGTACAATCGGGGTCATCGCATCTGAAATGGACCGTGGTATAACTGAGAACTAGTCGGATTAAAAAACGGATATGGCAGAATGATTTATAACAGAAATACATGGGTTACATGCACATTATTGTCACATTGTGAATCGTTGTGTATTTCTGGGCCTGGGAAAGGCACGTGCCTGAAGTACCATCTGTCTGTTCTACAGTCACCTACAATGTGCTTGATGTTCTTCTCATAATCACATGAATGTGTATATGCGTGAGTGTGTGTATGTGTGTAAATGTTAACTTGTTTCTTCACACATGTTAACATTTCAAGTCAAATCGATCTAGTCTGCATAGAGTTCTGTCTAATGTATATATTGGTATGGTTTTCCACTCATTTTCTTCTACGGCACTTTTCTAACTTCTCCCGATCATGACACTGCTCCTTAAATGAACAAAAATTTGAAGGTGGTGAATAAAGTTCTAAACAGGCTTATAGGATCAGGGGCGGCGCCACAGGGGTACAGGGGGCGGGGTGGGGGGGGGGTGGTCGCCCCTAAGAGGTTCGAAATACAGAAAATCCTATGTTTTTTAGAGTGTTATTCACGAAATTTGTCTTTTTGACATTTTCACCTCCCTCTTTAAGGTTTTCTCCTTCCGTAAGTTTTTACCCTGGCACCGCGCTTGTACAGGACAACAGTTACTCAACACAATTCCACAAAAGTGACGGGGTCAGATTTTTTCGAGGCGGGGGGGGGGAAGGAGTGGGGAGGGCCGATGTCTCTTATGGGTGAGGAGGGACAGTGTCTTTTATATTTCGTCTTAACCCTAAAAAGCCCAAGGGAGGGGCACAATGTGCCCCCTACCAACTTTTTCTTCGCCACTTCCATAATTTTTGACGAAATTTGATCAAACTTGGTGACTTTTTCTAAAATTTTACGCCGAACATTTTGGTGTATAGTTAAGGGTTACCCGTAAAATTGTGTTGCCATGGCAACCACATTTTGAAGGTCATGCGTGTCATTTTTTGATGTTTCAGTGTTTTTCCACTACACAGACGAGTTACTGTCTCTTGCTTTTCATATATGTTGGCTCAAATACTATGTTTCATCTATTTAAGAACATATTCAATACATTTCTTTTGTTTTTTATTTTGAAAGGAAAAATGGCGCCAAAACAATAAAAACACTAAAAAATATTGAAAAGTCATTTTTGTGTTATGATTTTTATTCCAAATTCAAATTGTTAAATTATATAAGATTTGATGTATGAAAATGTACTTCCACCAAATTCGTACCAGAATAATAACAAATTGCATTTTATTCATGCTATTTTAAGTCTTTGGTACAACCAACAGTGCATAGTAATTCATGCATATACGCATTACATTATCGCTGTATGTATTGTAACACAAAACATGAACCCAAATCAGTTAAAGTTTACTCAAAATACTCATTTTCTATCTAAAAATATGTGATTCTGTATAATTATTTATAAATCAATCATTTGTAAAATGTTAACATCGGATATTAAAGACAAAAACGTAGAAATATCCAACAAAATCCTTTTTTCTATGTATTTCATTATATTATGGTAAATAGCGTCCCCATGTGGTGACCTTGAGAAATTTTAATGATTGTGTTTTGTAGAGTTTGAGTTGTTTTGCATGTGTGCCAAATTTGAGAGGGATTGGACAAAAAATAAAGATTTTAGAGGAGGGGGGGGGCATAATGTGCCCCCTTGGGCCACGTAGAGCCAAAAATAGCTTGGGCTTTTTAGGATTAAGACGAACAATTCAGCAAATTCAAATTCGGCAAATTTCGACAGAGGTCTCTATGTAATGTTTTTTTCTCCATTATTTTCCTCATTTTTCCATTAAAAGGGGCCATGTATCTTTTGACCCCTCCACTGAATTCATACTCCACACGGGGAAAGTATGGGCGTTGATTTCATCGAAAGAGTGATCTGGAATAATCTCAAGTGCCCTTGGATATAACGATATAAAAACGATTGTTTCCTGCACGAAGTTAATTGCTGCTGAAATTTGTAGGAGTTAAAGAAACCGTGGTCCCTTTTAAAGTAAGATCATGAAAAAAAAAATTAAAGGTAAATGACATGATTGGGGGTAGTCCTCAACTTGGGCTGATACTACTCTAGAATCAAGTAAACTATGCAAGGCTTCTCCTGTGAAAATCTTGTAGTCAAATGTTCACTCATTCTAAAACAAACAATGTCAATATCATTAGTAGCATGGAAACCTGCTGTGTGGCTCTCTATGGGGCTTATTTTTATCCTACCCGGCAAAGAATAAGATACTCCTATGTTTATGCTTGATTCTCCTTA
>JZLH01S0497073.1:110733-126594 GCA_001188425.1 Eucidaris tribuloides
ACACACACACACACACACACACACACACACACACACACACTATACACACACACACACACACACACACACACACACACACACACACACACACACACACACACACACACACACACACACACACACACACACCATGTTTCCATAAAACCGAGGCTGTAAATCCATCATAAATTTTTGTTGATGCAATGCAAGTGACAATAATGAAATTTGCATACACTATTAATGGGGTGGGGTGGGGTGGGGTCGGTTAGCCCGTGCCCCCACCCTTTCCCTGGTCTCGCCAATATTGCATACCTTCAATACTGTTTTCAGTCACGCTTCCCGGCTCTATGTACAACGCTGTTCCGATCCGATCGACCCCCCTGGTGACGGTCAGTTCGTTATTGGCAGCAATACTGCTATTGAAAATCATTTGGACTTCGGCGACACTCGTGGTCGTGGCGTCATCAAACGTTAAGGTATACGGAACTCTCACACTACCGTCGGCCAAAAACAATATTCTGACAGTCCTAAATCGGTTGAGGCTGCTATAGACGTCTTCTAACTGTGAAAATATAAAAAAGGGTGATGGAAATGGTTTAATCATAGGCACACTAAGTAGTCCAAATGAGGCCATGCCATGGTACCCTTTTCTTACAAAATGATCCGCAGGAATGGTAGGGTTTTTGAGCCTTGAGGTGCACACCCCCGTCCAAACCAAATCTAAGTATCCCCCATGACCCCCTCCCCCTGTTAATAAAATATAACATACAACGTACATACATTTATATGTTCATTATTTCCTTTAAAAACTTTACTTTGAATGTTTCCTCTCCTCGCGTACATCCAATATGAAATTATGTATGTATTAATTACAATGAATATTTATTTTGCGTATGATTATATGGAGATTCTGCTAAATTATGCAGAAATAAAACTGAAGTGAACCGACATAGCACCTATACAAATTGTTAGTGTTTGTAGGCTCTGAAAGACCAAATTAATGACTGGATTAAAGACCGTTGACCAGAAAGTAAAAAAAAAAAACAAGATCTTTCACAAACGGGCAAACTGGCCTATTCCTATCTTTTCGTTTAACATCATCATCATCAACCACCATTCATCTCCATTCTTCAACTAGGGCTCATCTCCAGCCATGTATCTCCCGGAACTTGCACCTTGACAAAATACGGCGATCGTGCCTTCTCTGTTCTCGCACCCATATTTTGGAACCAGCTCCCCATTCACATTCGTGAAGCCCCTTCACTGGACTCATTTAAGTCACTCTTCAAAGCTCACCAGTTTCAGCAACTCGGTCAATAATTCTGGTCTCTAAGCGCCGTGAAACATTTGTATTGGGGGCAATATATTTATGTATTATGTATTATTATTATTATTATTATCGTTATTATCATTCATATTATAATTATAATAATAATAATAATAATAATAATAATAATAATAATAATAATAATTATTATTATGATGATGATGATCATGATGATGATGATGATGTACTCACGTAGTCATAAAGTCTTCTTGTCAGTTCAGTGTAGCTTGGACTGGACGGGTCGGCGCAGCAATCATTAAAGACAACGCGTGAAGTACCCGGACTCACAATACTCGACAAGACCAGTTCGCCTCTGTATTCAACTACACCTACGTCATAAAAAACGAAGAATTTGGAAAGCCATATAATGCACAACATTTGATTTCGGAGTGATCCGATATTTGCTTCGGTGACAGTTGCTCCGGTGACAATATCTGAGAAGACAAAGAGGTAGGATTAGGGTTGCCATTGGGTTTCAAGTTTAGAAAACTGTTAGGTTTAGTGTTTGGGTTAGGCTTAGGCTTGAGGTCAGGGTTAGTGCATGAAATTATCGTCGGAGAAATTGTCGCCGAAGTAAATGTCATGGAATCGATTTAGGATTTGATTAGTATAATTGTACTTTCATTCAGATACGCGAGGGGATAACTTTATAAGCTAGTTCGGAGTTTCAGTTCGCGCATGTGTTGCGCATGTGCTGAAGAAATGTCACTCCTACAATGCTTATGTGAGCAGACATTTGAAAAAAAAAACTGGATAGTTCAATGTGGAATCTTTTTGATAAATTATGCATGCACATGATGCATATTTAGGAATGAGACAGGGGAAGGTATTCTCCTCAGTGGAATGTAACAAAAGCAATTACTGCAGTCATGGCTTTAGGAATAGTTGCTTTAAAAATCGCTATTGAAGAGCTATTCAGTCCTCGAAAATTATGAGATCAATTATTGTTCCAATGACTAACTTCGAACTGGCTTATTTACTCCTGGATGATAAACTCACCCACAAACAAAAGATTTTAAGAAGCTATGGGCTAAAGAAGCGCGTTTTCAAAACCCTGAGGAAAAAGGGACAGTTTTGTATTTATGAGGGGTTGTTTCGTTCATGGAGATCTTGATAATGACAACATGATTGTTATTTTCTTGGTTGTTTATTCAATAATTAGGACATCAAATATAGTTATATAATTACATAAACTCGAGTGCACACAATGTAAAATCTTGACCTCTTCATTTGCCACGTTTCTGAAGTGAGTTTTAATGAAATCCGAAATTCTTATCCAGTTTGCAGACTTCGCAAAAAAAACATGCTTCTTTCATGCAAAGACGGTGTGATTGACTTGGATTGCTAAATCTGTAAAAGTGTATACCTGGAGAGTTACATGTAAAGCGCATAAAGCAGTTTTATATTGATTATGCGCTATATAAGTGTCAGTTTATTATTATTATTATTATTATTATTATTATTATTATTATTATTACTATTATTATTATTATTATTATTATTATTATTATTATTATCATTATTATTATTATTATTATTATTATTATTATTATTACTATTATTATCAATAAATTAGATCAGAAGGGATTAGGAAAACCCTATGATTTTCATTGCTCTGATCTGTGCAAATTGGTGTATACATGGAAAAGAAAGGGTTAATTAACACTCACTTAGGTTAAATGAACCAGGAACAATGGTATTCTCGTTTTGAAAAACATTCCCGGATGACAGAGCGGAGAGAAAACGTTGTTGTACATCAGCCTCGTTGTAACGAGCAGGTCTGCACAGGTACAAGGTATACTCGATTGATATACCGTTCTCTGTACTAGGGTTTTGAATCTTAATTCCTGCAAAGTCCTCGGAGAGACTGGTACCACGGAATAAATCGTCCATCTGAAAGGTACCAAAGAAAACTTACACAGTATGCTTCGTAAAGGAAGCACATGGTCGTCACAATGTGGTCACACAGTCAGCACAGTGTGAACGTTTTGAACACAGAGCGATCACGATGCCATTCTGTAAAACTTGGCCAAATCCGGTCATCAACTCTCCGGAAGAAACGCAGGGTACACAAAGGGTGTTCCCCGTGTAAACACATTGTGAACGCTGAGACCATGGAGTGATGACATTATCACACTATTTGAAAATGGTCCAAGACTGTGTAGTATAATAAGTATATATGTATACATGCAGCAATGGAAATGCACACCTGAGAGTTGACTTGGGGTCATATGACTCAGAGTCATATTATCCAGAGTCATGTTCGTAAACTATAAACATCATTAGTCCTCGTGTCAACAAAAAGGGAATTTTATAATTATACATTTTGTTCAGTATTTCATTTGAATAAAAAACAAATGGTTATTTAATATAGCGTCCCTTTACTTTGGTTTTACATTTAACTTAAAATGTGTTTTGCCTTAAAAAAAACACAATACTCTCGAACGGACAATATTACTATTTTTCCAAAGTTAAAACTAATTTAGCAAATGTAACAACCCAACAGACCGAGGGTCAGATTGATCGATAGTTTGCCGGTCTTTAGTCTTCTTGTTGTTTCATTTGTGCAAGTTAAATCAGAACGAAGCAATAGAGAGAACTGTGTATGCAATTACCCTCCCTACTCAAAAGTATTGCAACATGTACTATAACGCATGCATTTTGACTTGAATGGGTCTTTCTATAATGATGTCCTAACAAAGTTTATTATTGGAAAATAACAAATTATTTGAAAAGAAATCAATAAACATTCTTTCGCTTTTTTTCTCCAAGCCGGGAGAGATTATCAAATGCAGGCACACCCACGGTAGAGGGGCTGGAAAATAAAATTTAACATTTTTTTTTCACCTCCCTATAGGGGTGGGGTGTTAATTCACTCTAACATCGTAATTTGGTTTCATATTTCCCGTGAAAGTGTTTTGATGGCTTGGAAAGACTTCCAACAAACAAAAAATGCCAAAGCTTTTCTCCGACGCGGTCTCAGAAAGAAGATAACACCCCGCCAAGAAGAAAGCGCCTCCTATCTTTATTAGACAGTGGTAAGGAGGATAAGGCTACTTAATTAAAGATGATGGCCTTCTGTTTACATCATTATATCCAATGTATTGAAAAGTCGCAAGACAGTATGTTTGCAATAGTAATCCGCCTTTAGAATTGAGAAAGAATAAGAAATTATATCTTGAAGAGGTCCTTTCTGAAATATTGGGTGTATCCTTCTTACTACTGCCTTATGAAGATAGGAGGCGCTTTCGTCTTCGCGAGGTGTTGTCTTCTTCCTGAGACAGCGTCAGAGGAACACATTGGCATTTTTGTTGTTGTTGGAAGTCTGTCCAAGCCATTAAAACAGTTTCACGAAAAATATGAAACCGAATTACGATTATAGTGTGAATTAACACCTCACTCCTATAGGGAGGCGAAAAATGTTAAATTTTATGCGAAATAATTTTTTTTTATGAAAAACGGATCGACGCCCGTTTTCATTAGGATATCCTTCTAGAAAGACCCCTTCAACTAAAAATGCATGCGTTATAGTGTATGTTGCAATACTTTTGAGTAGGGAGGGTAAACAATGTTTACTAAACATAATCAAACCACTACTCATGCTTTTAATCCTTTGGCACAATGAATCCTCTGCCTATCGGACCCTCGGTCTGCAGGGTTTCCGCTGTCTGTGTTATTAGACAAATCCAATATGTGTGTAATTCATACGTAACACCAAGGGTGTTTAATCTAACACCAGTATACAGTGTGGTATAAACATGTATGTAATTCATATGTAACACCAAGGGTGTTTAATCTAACACCAGTATAGAGCGTGGTATCTTTCGAGCCTTACATCAGCTTCCAAGTCGACCATCCATGCAGTACGAGTGGGCTGGATTTCACCTCCAACTTCGGTAAGTCTAAGTTGGCCTCTGATTTGTACGGTGTCTGTAACTGGCGTAAAAAAAGAACTACACATTATACAGCGCGTCCCAAAATATAAAATGATAAACTTCTAAATTAAATCCAAACTCATGTATAATTCTATATTAGTGTCCAGATTTTGAAAGCCCATTTTATTTTCTAACTTTTTTGAAAATTTCATTGGTTCCTCTTCATTGGTTTTGAATACACAGTCTATTACGTAACAGCAGTGCTTTTCAGCCCATTCCTAGTTTGCAATGCTACATCAATGCATCAACCTTAATGGAAATCAGGTGGAAGGACGTGCAGGAGAATATAAAAGTTTACAAGCTGGATATGAAAGGACAAACCATAAGTGGTACATACTCTGTGAAAGCAAACATGACTTGTGGAACAGAACTTTGATAAGTTTTCATCTAAAAAGGTGAATAAACAGTCGTTGAGATAATTCAAGTGAAGCATGGAATAACGTATATTACATGTTTATCTGTGATGTGCCTTTCTTTTTTATCAAACTTGGAATGGGCTGGAAAGCACTGCTGTTAGATAAGAGCCTGTGTATTCAAAACCAATGAAACTTTGAAATTTTCATAGGAATTACAAAATTAATTGAGCTTTTTTAAATACGTAAAGTTTCTTGAGTATAAAACTTTATTTTAGTAATTATTATGTGGTCTATGAGAGGGTCATTTTTTTTCTGGGACACGTTGTAGAAGCTAAGCATATTGATCGAGACTCCATGTCAATCAGTTTAGGGAAAGGTCATAAGGTTGGATCATTGGAGCTAAGTGCCTCAGGGGTTCTGGACCCTTAAACTGGGCTATTTTCATGGCTCGAATGAAAGACTGGTGGGAGGGCCTACCCCTTGAGATCTTGGCCGCGGGTCACGCGATCGATCGGTACGAAATTTTGCAAGCGCATAGAGTCTCATGTAAACTACAAATCATATTTTAGCCCATAAATCACTTTAAAACCCTATGAAATGCTAGTTTTTGGCATAAATATTCCTCATGACATTTCCAACAATTTTCTGGAAAAGAAATTCCTGTATCAAATTAATTTTCTATGTATTTCATTGTTTTTTAAATTTTTTTACGTATTTCTTTGTTTTTTCAACCTTTTGTTTTCTATTGTCTTTGCGATGAAATTTGTTGGGGACACTTTTGCGATCATAAACAGCATAAAATTAATAAATTCTAATCAATAAAGTAAAGATTTATAGCGGAAAACACAATTTGTATTGAAATTGTACAGGAAATCACGTTTTTTTTTTTAGATTTTTGTTTGGTGTGACATGCTCATATTGCGTAACTTCCCAACCGCGCGCCCGGACGTCGCAAATGTGGTCTCAAAAGATGTAGATTGGAAAGAAAAAAAGTTGTGAAGCGCCGTAGCAAGAGCTTTGCGCGTTTTGGAGTTATCGTACAAAAAGTCGTGGGGGCCTCCCCCCTCCCCCCTGTCTTTTAAGGGTTAAACGAAGATTTAGCTGGCAACTAACAGGAATGAATTAAGAAAGATTTTGGGGTAACTGTCATTGTGAGAATTATGGTACATGGTGATAAAGAAAGCCTGAATAAGAGTATTGTGTGACACCTACCCTCAGCAAGGCCTTATCAATTAAATTTCTGATAATTTTAAGTCTTTGTGATTTTTTTCCCAAAGAACAAGATTGCCGAAACAGCAACAGGGGGATCGAGGAGCTTATGGATTCAAAAAATGCATGAAATAATACGGCGCGATTAACACGCGTCGGGCGTCATGTATCGGTCATGCTAGGCCAGCGCACGTGCCATCTGATTGGCTGGCAAGAACTGACAGTTACCCCCAAATTTTTCTGAACTTATTCCTGTTAGTTTCCGGCTACTTCTTCCTTTATCCCTAGAGTCAGGGGTGGCACCAGAGTAAAACCGTAGCGGTCGAGGACGGGAGCTTCACGGGCCAAATCATATCCCCTCACGGCCAACGACGCGACAAGCAGGAAAAAAAAAAACCGCTGTCAGGTCCCCGGAAACCAGTATAATCATTTCCGTTCACAGCCAAACAGCCAAATTCTTGAGGGGAGGGGGGGGGGGTTGAGGGCGCCAAATTTTGACAAAAAAAACCCTAATCCCCCTGATTTCATTTACTATGAAAAACAATTAAGGACGGCAGAAAAAAATAACCACCACCCCCCCACCCACCACACACACACACACACGTGGCGCTGCCCCAATACAGTTAAAGTGCAAACTGCAAAAAAAAAATAGAGTCTTATGTTTAGTAGTAAGGGCAATGGTAGGCCTATTGTTCATCTAAAGTGTAACTACTTTTTGTTTGAAATAATCTTCTGTCGAAGTTATTTCATTTAGTGAATGATTTTCATTGTCTAAAAATCGAGTTTTATGGTGTTTAGGTATGTCATTGTAAAACGCAAAAAAAAAGAAAACCGCCAAAAAAGCCGTGCGGCGTGCACTTTAAATTCTTCAATGCCAAACGATATTAAAAAACGCCAAATTGGGTGTTTTTGGCGTGAAAAACGCCAAAAATGGCAACCCTGAACATTACTCTGTACGTCTCGAACGTTGATGAAGAACCTGCACGATGTGTTAACGTTGCCCGATGGATCCATAGCTCGATACTCGATTGTGTTCGTCCCTAGACTGAATCGCGAACCTGGAACCTGGCCAGATGTGAGGTTCACTGTCACCATGCCAGAGTTATCCGTGGCTTGCGGTTCGAACCAAGACACGAGAGCGTTAATACTCCGTGTAGACAACACCTTGACAGTAATTGGGTCTGGACACCTCGTGAAAACAGGCGGCTCAATGTCTACGAAACACGGGAGAAAACAAAATGCTTGCTGCAATGATAAGATATTTAGTATACAGGTATTTTTAACCTCCATAAATAAAGTTGTACTTTGTAATGATCTCGACCACAATTTTGTGGTCTAACTTGCAACTGGTGCAAACACTATCGATAAAATTTATCCATACCATGGCGCGAACTAGCTAGCATGCAACCCATAGAAACGAGTGCGGATACACCACTGCGATGCTTGCAAGTATAACAGTTCAGTCCATTTTATTTTATTTTTTTCAATCATAAAACAACAAATACAGGAAAAATAGACATAATGTATAAAGTACATATAATATGAGTTAAAAAATAGGGAGATTACAAAAAGTTTGATAACCTGTGTGCCGTAGTCCCCATAGACATGATAAACATTACAACGTCTGGAGTGAAAGAGTATCAGCTCACTCCGGACATACTCCGGAGTTACTCCGCTTCGCTTTCAGTATGAAAGTGGTTTAGATGACTAAATTCTCATTATCACAAGATTTGAACAATCAATACCTTGGCAGAGAAAGATATTCTAAAGGAGCCGTTGACAGGCATATTGTTAACTTACAAAATTATAATTTCAAGAAAACAAGGAAAGGTGTCCGCAGGTATATACATGCGTTAATTGTAGGTACCCAAGTAATCCAACCTTTGCTTTTTCAATTAGGTTCGTCCACGTTTGCTTACAGATAATTCAAAATACGGTTATTGGACATCATCTGTATACATATTCAATTGTTGAAAGTTGTAAATTGTGTAAATGTATTATGACTTGTTAGTATTTACTAGTTGTTGTTCATATCGTAATGTATTGATATGTGAAAAAGTCGAAAAAGAAATAATTCAAACAGGCAAAATACGGGAAATACGGCACATCTGGTCACCCTGTTTCGTCCACCCCCCCCCCCCCAACACACGAAATATTCATTACTGCCTACCATTCACGCTGATGTTAAATCGGCAAATTCCCACGTTTCCGCTCGAGTCCGTGGCCCGGTACACTACCTCGTAGTTTCCGATGGGCAGCACCTGTCCAGGACGGTAGTTGGATGTAACCGGGACACTGGCGTCTAAATCGTCGCTGGCCGTAGGGGGATCCCACGTCACCATACCGGTGGAAGATCCCACGGCGGTATTAAAATTACGGGGACCAGTCGGGCACGTGTTATTAAATGTAGGTACTCCTTCATCGACTGAATTTGAAAAAAAAAAAAACCTCGTCAGGTATACCATTAAAATCAGTCCTCGTCTCTGTTGACGTTACTTTACTTTTACTAAAATATGCTATAATACTGCAGCCTGGATAACTGTAGACGACGGGTTCGAAACCTGGTTCATTTTTTCTGACATGTTTGTTAAAATTATAGATCTGCAGTTGCGATCTAAAATACAGAGAGAGACAAATGAAAAATCTATTACATCGAATTTTCACCTCTCTGAATAATCCCTTTCATTTAACAATAGTCATCATCATCTTAAAAATAATGATGATAGCAACAATAATGATAATGATAATTATGGCATTGCTATTACTAGAATAATAATGATAAGAAAAAGAAGTTCATGTAATACTACTAAAATAATCACTTTTCCCATTATATGGTTGTATTTGTGCCTTTGAAAACAAATGATTGCATACACACGTCAAGCTATGATGTTAAGTGGTATGAATAGCATGCACTCATTCCTGCTGCTGCTGCTCCTCCTCCTCGTCTTCTTCTTCTTCTTAATCATCATCTTCTTCTTGTTCTTTTATTTCTACTACTACTACTACTACTACTACTACTACTACTACTACTATTACTACTACTTCTGTTTGTCTTCTTCTCTGTCTTCTTCTCTGTCTTCTTCTTCTTCTTCTTCTTCTTCTTCTTCTTCTTCTTCTTCTACTGCTACTGTTATTACTACTGCTACCACTACAATTACTATACTACTATAATTACATATTGCTACTACAACTACTCTACTATTACTTACTACTACTACTGCTACTATTACTACTACTTTTTTTGCTTCTTTGTCTTCTTCTTCTTCTTCTCCTCGTCTTCTCTTCCTCTTCTTCTTCTTCTCGTCCTTCTCCTCCTCCTCCTCCTCCTCTTCTTCTTCTTCTTCTTCTCTTCTTCTTCTTCCTTCTTCTTCTTCTTCTTTCTTCTTCTTTCTTCTTCTTCTTCTTCTTCTACTACTACTATTATTATTACTACTGCTACCACTACAATTACTATACTACTACAATTACTATTACTACTACAATTACTACAACTTCTACTACTACTTTACTACTACTGCTACTACTACTACTACTACGACTACTATGTACTACTACTAGTAATACTACTATTGTTTTACTGCTAATAATAATAATCATCATCATAAAAATGATAACAACAATATTGGTAATGGTAATCATAACAACATTATTATTACTAATAATAATGATGACAAGAATAAGAAGAACATGTAAGAGTAATGAAAATAATCATTTTTCCAATCATCTGATTGTATTTTGCCTTTGAAGACAAATGATTACATACACACGTCAAGCTATGATGTAGAGTGGTTTGAATCGCATGCACTCATTCCTCCTCCTCTTCTTCTTCTTCTTCTCCTTCTCTTTCTCCTCCTTCTCCTTCTCTTTTTCCTTCTCCTCCTCCTTCTTCTTCTTCTTCTTCCCCTTCTTCTCTTTCTCCTTCTCCTTCTCCTCCTTCTTCTCTTTCTCTTTCTCCTTCCTCCTCCTCCTCTTCTTCTTCTTCTTCTTCTTCTTCTTCTTCTTCTTCTTCTTCTTTCTTCTTCTTCTTCTTCTTCTCTGCCTTCTTTTCCTTTTCCTCCTACTCCTTCTTTTTCGTTTTCGTCCAAATGGTAAAAGTAATAATATTACTTATAATATTACTACAAAATTAATTAGGATTACGTTTCCTTCTATCAGTTTAATGCTAGGTTCACACTGCCGATCTGCCAACTCGATGAGGCCCGATCAAGCCAATTTTTGGCCTTTTCGGTCCAGTTCGGCCGGTAATCGGGGCTCATCTACCATGATCGGCGCCCGTCTGCCTTGATCGACATCGTTCTGGTTACCTACTCGAATATTTTTAACCGCCAAAAACATTCGAGTAGGGAACTAGAGCGTTGTCGATCACCCCGATCAAGGTAGATTGACCCCGATTACCTTGCCGAGCGAGACCGACCAGGTCCAATATTAGCCTGATCGGGCCTGATCGAGTTGACAGATCGGCAGTGTGAACCTAGCATAAAGAGTATATATCACTCTCAATTTTTATCCACAAATGGAATAATTTGTTTCGTAGCACATCGTCTGTCGAGATGTATCAGAAAGCGATCGAGGCGGTGCATGGTAGCCGACGTGCTGGGAGCAGATGGCCCATGAAGAAGAATCGCATGCCCAACTTAAAGACATAGGCTAACATTGTGGAGCTTCAATTGAAAAAAAATATATCAAACTGTGATATTAGAGCTACATAGCAGTGCTTCAATGGACAAATTAATACCTTAGAATACAAAATTTTGGAAAGTTATGCTGCCACTGGCGAGATATGCATGAATAAACAATTAGATCTGCCGCGCAGTATAGATATCCCAGATCTACACACAAAAGGTCTATGAGAGGAAAAGGGCATGGTGAATCCGGTAAACCGGAGTAGTCCTACTCGTAGATTTTCACATTTTTAAAGCACTAAATAATAATTTTGAAATGCATTTTTTTCCAGGCCTTCATTTTCAGACTTTACCAAAGACACTTGGAGCATGGAGAATTATGTAGCTCACATTTTTTTTCAAAAGTGTGGTCATTGTTAGCCCGTGTCTTTGATACCCAAGCGGGAATTCATACCTGTTACTGTGATAAAGAATATGCATTCTCCTCTATTGGAACCGTCAGTCGCAGTGTAAATAATGCGAAATGTACCAGCTTCGAATCTCCGATTCAACGGTCTGTTGATGAGAAGTTGGGCCCCGGAGTTGTCCGTGACCGTCGGCTCGGTCCACGAGAAGATCACGAAGTTGGTCCCCGGTGTTGCGGCCTCAGTCATGTTGGACGGGCAGTTTTGCCAAACGGGGGGCTCGACGTCTGCGTTTGGTTTTATAAAACAAAATGGAAACTAGACCTGTTATCAGAGAGCGCAAGCAGGTCTACCACGCCCGAAGTTACCATTTCTACAACACAAGCCCAACTGGATGTTTCTTCATGATTAGAACTGATTAGAAGCTATGGTGAAATAATGTTTTGTTTTGTGTTGTGCTTGACATTGATAGTAATGCCTGACCTTGAAAATTTAACTTGGTCTAGTAATTTTCTTGTTGAAACACGTGTAAAAAATTCATGGGGCTAGATGTAAAACTACGACTGTGAGACCGTTAACAAACACACAAACAAACAGACAGACAGGCAGACAGACAGACAGACAGACAAACTCGCATGATCACAATGCCTCCGTCAACTTCGTTGGCGCGAAAAATATGACCATTAAAGTAAAGTTGGTTAAGAAGAAGCATTGAGTGAACTTTCAATCCAGGCCTTGAGAAGGAAAGGAGCACTAATACCAAATGGTCCGCACAATATTAACGACATTCTCTTTGTCAATTGTTTAAAGTTAAAGAGTATAGATATGATGGAGATTCAAAAATGTCACAAGAGCGTAATGAGTTAGTCTAGCTTCTGGACTCTCTTCAATAGAATTTTTGTCGCCGACTATACCCGTAGCCGACTGCATGTACCAAGACCAGTGATAGCGTGACCCCGAGAATTTGTCCGCCCGAAGAGCGGACAAATTCGGGCGGACAAATTCTCGGGGTCACGCTATCACTGGGCTTGGTACATGCAGTCGGCAACAGGTATAGTCGGCGACAAAAATTCTAATGAAGAGAGTCCAGAAACTAGGGAGAAACAGGCATTTATTTCCAGTATTAACTCCTTACACGCTGAATTTATTACGATGAGATAATAATGACATCTGCAATTTTCCAATTTTCTTTGAATTTTGACTTTTGTTTTCCTTATCGCGGTATTGAAAATGGTCATGTTTCTACAGATGCGAAGTAATAAGCACACTAGCTTGTTTTTAGTGATTTCTGTACAAATGTTAAGGAGAAAATGATTATTACGATTGTTCAATTTAATTGTACGATTGTACACAGGTGCAACATTAGAACTCAAAGGGTTGAATTAATGATCAGAACCCGACAGGAATGATTCCATAGAAAGCTACGCAAGAAATTTCTCCATCACAGAAATTTCTGATAAAAAATAAGAATTGCACAGCAGAGATGAAATGTATATACATGTATGACGATAAAATTGTCACTGGAGAAACCTTTAAAAGCATACTTGATTCTGGAAACATTCTAGCTTAAGTTTAAGACTACATTCAATCTTCTCATTTTCCTTGAATGTGCATTTACACTCATTCTTAAACCATAACATTTTTAACAATACTGAAACATCACCTTCTTTAACATGTTTGTTCTTTGTTCTTTGTTCTTTTAATAGTTGTACTACTACTGCTTATAATAATGATAATAAATATAATCATATTACATGTAATAATAATTATAAAACAATGATAAACTAGAATTTTGCGGTTCTCGGCTTTCGCAATTGCTATATTCAGAGAATATAAACCTGTGGGCCGCTTCACATGTCCCAGTAGTCGAAAGACTATAAAAGTACGTACCAGAAGAAATATGTAAAAAAAGTCATTAATATGAATAATTTGCATCATCAGTTTGTTTGGGTAACACTTGTATTCAGCTCTACCCACATGCCAAGCAGCATGGAAATCAGACCTTGAGCAGTCAAGGTTCACCTTTGTTTTTATTAGACAATTAGAAGAAAAATGCAAATGAGGTAATTAATATGCATATTTCCCAACATCAGTTTGCATGGGTAACACTTGTACTTGACACTACCCACATGGTACGCGGCATCTAAATCGGACAATGGAACGTGGTTGTAGCTCACCTTTGTTCTTATTAGCCAATCAGAAAAAATATGCAAATGAGGTCATTAATACGCATATTTTCCGTCATCAATTTGCATGAGTAAACCTTGTGCACTGCACTACCCACATGCCAAGCGGCATTGAAATCGAACTATGGAAAGTGGTTGAAGTTCACCTTTTTGGTGTGAAATGGTTGAGAGACATCCATCCATCCATCCATCCATCCATCCATCCATCCATCCATCCATACATACATACATACATACATACATACATACATACATACATACATACATACATACATACATACATACATACATACATACATACATACATAAATCCATCCGTCCAAGCGAAAGCTAAGTGTGCCCTCCAGCACGCTAGGCGGCCCATAAAAACTGTCCTGGACAAAAGTTTGGAATATGTTTATTTCTTTGCGTAGCCCTGGCTTAAAGTGCACATTTCTTACAAATAATAATCAATTACCCATGCAGAACATATCATTTCTAAGTTCAAATGAGCTTCACTCAGGGACGGCGCCAGGGTCAAATTTTAGGAGGGGCGAAATCTGTCGGGGAAAATTTTGCCTGCTAAACAAATTTGTTTACTAGCCAAACTGCAAGCCGAACAGCGTCCGACAAGCGGGGGCAGGGGGTCGACGACGACCAAAAGCAGGTTTTTGCCCGCAATTTTTTTTTTTACCAGCAAAACCAAACAGAATAGGAGGGCGTTATTTTCGAAAAACAGTAAAATTCCCGTCATTCTAATAATAAAATAGGGGTTGGCCGTCCACACCCTGACCCCCCTGTGGCGCCGCCGCTGTCTCTACTTCAGGACAAGAAACCTTTTCCTGATATGATTGAAAACTGCATTTGGTAGAAAAATATGTTCCAAACTTTTGTCCATGACTGCAATAAGAACAATGACAATAGTAATAATATTATTAATAATGATTGCAGTCCATCATTATGGTACAGTATTATCAAGGACTACGAAAGGCCTCACCATTGACTTGAACAGTAAATGTACACATAGCGACATTTCCAACCTCATCTCTGAAAGCATAGGTGACATCAACGGACGAATTGTAAAATACCTTAAGTGGCGGAGTGTGCGTGGTTGTATTCTGTAACAGACAAACCAGGAAGACGATATGATAAAGACACTAGTTATACTTCAAAGAAATGTCATACGAATCTTTGTCATTGTTTTGTTATGAGTTCTCGAAACGTCTAAATACACATGCATATTGAGCCACTAGCGATGTACCGCTTATTTAAGCTCTTGTTAGGGCAAAATGGAATTTCAAAATGTCGTATTGTCCTGTCAGAATTCCATTGTCCAATTTTTTGTTTATGTAAATCCAGTTTTCACTTGATTTTCTTGTCGTTAATGTGTGTTAATAGTTATTACCATTATCAAATACTAGTACCATAATCAAGCCAAACCATCATCATAACCACTACCACCATCACCACCATCCCCACCGCCATCCTCACAACCACTGCTTCTGTTACTACTACTACTACTACTACTACTACTACTACTACTACTACTACTACTACTACTACTACTACTGCTACTGCTACTACTACTACTACTATTAATACTACTACCACTAACACTACTTCTATACTTGAACAAATTTGGTGAGAATATTCAAGAGACTACTACTACTACTACTACTACTACTACTACTACTACTATTTACTACTACTACTACTTCTTCTACTACTACTACTACTACTTCTTCTACTACTACTACTACTACTATTACTACTACTACTACTACTACTTCTACTACTACTACTACTACTACTACTTCTACTACTACTACTTCTTCTCTACTACTACTACTTCTACTACTACTAC
>JZLH01S0497184.1:11497-23287 GCA_001188425.1 Eucidaris tribuloides
GTTTACCTTAGTAGGCGAGTACCCCCCCCCCCCCGGGCTATAAATGCGTCTGTAATGTCTGATCTCTGTAGCATTCGCGTAAGTAACTTTCTGAAAATCACCTTAAATGGGAATTTCGTTGGAGTAGTTTCGATACCCTAAATGGGGAAAACCCGTCTGTCATAATTATCTGATTTTTATAGCCTTAACGACGATTTTATATCTTCTGTGGCATTTTCCCGGGACCCGACCCCTTATTGAATATTTGACAACTATATATAACCCCTTCTTTCTGGGGACGCCTCAAAACTCAAACATGGTTTTACATGACCAAAAGAGTCTCTCTTGTTAAGGACGTTTTAGATCCTTCGGGGTTGTAAAAGTTATGACTGTAGGATTTGTGACCTGACGTGACATTTTTCACCTTTCCAGTAGCTTGTCTACGTTATTCGGTTGACCTGTATTCTATATTAATGTTTACAAATATTATACATTAACCCACAGGGCCCACTATCTTGTTTGCATAGTCAATAATATAAATATGCATACATATGGCATGATATGGCGCGACTACACCACGAACTTTTGTTGTTTTCTGTTAACCTTTGTACCTTTATATTTGCATATATAAAGTGATATTCAAATGAAATTACTGACTTCAGATTTCATCGTTTCTCGACCTGTGAGGTTGATGGACTAGGATTGATTAAAAAAAAATGATCACGATTTCAAGTTAAATCGCGATACTTTTCGGTGTAATTGAGAGCGATTAGAATCGCCATACGTTGGTCTATCAGACAAAATAAATACACCAGGATTATTTATATAATTTATTCAAGTAACATATGCGATTATGCAGCAGATATATTACAGTGGATCACTCGTGATATAGTATTGTGTTGTGTCCGAGTGTTTGGTGTTTTAATGAAACCTACTTAATTTAATCATTCGTAGAGCCTATGATAATGCATTATTATTTAATTCACTTGCATCTCGTCTTTCGTGTAGTTTAAACCAATGTAACTGAAACATAGTCTGAATAATTGAGTAAACAAATGATTCTCTATCTAAGGTAGATATTAGGTTATTATTTCATTCTTGTTGTGTCAACGAAGTAGTTAAATGTAAAAATGGTACAAAGTAACTCATTTTATACTCTTTGAAACAGTGGAAGTTCATAAATAAAAATGCTATAAACAGAATACTTATATTAATATATATTATTTATTTCATATATGTAGGGCATTACAAAAAACACGCCCAAGTCACAACCAATATAGGAAATCAAATATCATTTGATATTTTAATATATTTTCACCAAGTTTTCCTCAATATGGAAAATCAAAAATTATTTGGCACAAACACAACATCATGGATTCATATTTCCAAAGGCATGACCGTAATATGTGTTCCAGAAGTGGAGCTTTGCTTGCATTCCAGTTTTCAATAAAAATATCATAGCCCACATCTGTTCGTAAATTTCAAATACACGAATACTGTTCGATAGCTTATTCTTCAAATAAAATGAGAGGTGGTCTGATTCGGCGAGGTCGAACGGCGCCAATCCCCCTCCCCATCGGTGTGAACAATACTAGAACGGCTATCGGTTTGCGGTATTACTACTTGCCCCCCCCCCGTCCCTATTGTATTCAGAGTCCGGAATGGCATCCAATTTACTGCACTGGCCCGACTCAAACTACGGCATCGAGTCCCTATGTAAAATGAATGGAAGGACCGTTTATTTTTCTGCGCCGCACTCGGACTCAGTACTTTTGGACTCGACCCAACACTGCCCCTACCTCCCCCGTTTACAAAATCGTGCCATCTACCTGAGAATTATTACATTAGCCTTATGTTTTATAGATTTTTTCAAATCGTAGCCTCTGTATCTGCGAATGAATCGTCATACATTACAGGTGTACATGTCAGGGCGAACAGCCTAGTGTTTATATCTTGGGAAGAGCGAAAACTCTTGGGAGAGCGAAAATGTCAAAAAACACCAAATTTCAAAAGTTGGACAATTTCAGGGGGCAGCCGCCCTCTGGCACCGCCCCTTGGTACATGACTACATGAACATCGAACAATGCAGAGAGATATTTTTTTCTTCCGGGCAGGATAAGATTGTTGCATTGTTACGACAGTAAATATGTAGCAGTTATCCAGTGGCAGGAACTGCGTGCCCCCCCCCCCCACCCAACCTAACCCACCCCATCTTATCCCAATAACAGGTGAAAACAAGTTTTTAATTTCTATATTTAATTTGCCATGCGCCCTTTTTTTTACCAACTTGTCAAGTTTCGGTATTTTGTTTTCTTTGGTCTTTTTAATCTGGACACTCATTAATTTGAACCATCATGAATCCACCCCTCGCTGTATAGCTTTGAATCCGTGCGGAACACGCCGAAAATTTGCATATTTTTTCATATTCTCCCTCCCCCCCCCCATCCGAAAAATGGATCGACGCCCCTGAGCTTTCTCTTAACCCGTTGTAGACGATTTGATTTCATTATAACACGCATTTTCCATACACCCCAACACGAGTTAAATCGTACTTATATATCCAACGGGTTAAAGATTGCCTGCAATCCAGACATAATTATATTGACTGAATAAACAGCTTGTATTAAAATAAAGTCGGATATTCATAGCTGTGTAATGCTCTATAGTCTACCGCCATTGATAGATGCGATGGTAGGACTAGTAACACAGGCTGCAAGGGAGTAACGGCTGTAGACAGAGTACAGTATTTCATCACACAACTGGGATGTTCAGCCAGGGGAATCTGTGCTTCCTTTTTACTGCGTTTGAGCGAAGGAGAGCAATATTTATTTCTTCCATCAATCATCTGATTTCAGTGAGCAATTTGGTAATCATCATTTGATACTGCATGGCCTTCCGTCGAAGATGTCAATATACGATGCACATTATTCTCAATCAGTGATCACCGCTTATTATGATTAAACCGTCACCATAAATATTACAGTTGTTGCCTTAAAGTACAACTCTTCAAACTTGAATGTCAATCACTATGCTGGTCACACCGTTATCCTAACCTGTATCCAGGCCCTCGTTTGGCTAAGCAGTAGAGACAGTACGCTATGCCCACTACGGTGGGCCACAAGGTGAACGCAAGACCAAATCCTCGAGCTAGGGGATGGTACAGGTATCCCACGAAGAACAGAAACCGGCCAATGACAAAGACCACGACCAGGAACGGGACTAACGGGAAGTAGTCCTCGTCCACAAATGTTGATAGCACCAAAACCATGGCAACGTGCAGTATCGTCTGCTCCACCGTGTTCTGCAGAACTCGTACGCTTATCCTGTAGAACCGCTCTTTGAGTGCGACGGGAGCAGATGGATCCACGCCGAGGCTCTTCATTTTGAAGAAGCGTTGAGATCCGACGGCAAAACAGTCAAACAGAAGAGGTAAGATGGAGAAAACCAGACAACGTAGGGTGAAGATGAGACGCTCGGCCGATGACATACCTGTCGGGATGGTGGGAGTGAGCACAGGTAAAGCATTGTGCCGTGATAGATATGTTCCCAGGAGCAGAAAAGCAACCGCCCACACGACTTGTTTGAGAACGCTTAATTGTAATGAATCAAACATGTCTCGTTTTTTAACACCAGACTTAACTGTTAAAGTACGATTATAATGTCTCTCAACAGACAGCTCCCTTAAATCACAAAGCCTCGTTTCAAGAGCATTTTGCGCCGTAGTATTTTGTAGGCTGGCATACATCTCTGAAAATAAACTCTGCAGAACAGGCTGTTGATAATGATGTGGCCTGCTTAATAATTTACATCCGTGAACTTGTCTAGGCACTATATATTCAGTCATGCCTTATCATTGAGAATCAGGGAATCATAATAAATGTATGTAAAAGTTCGCGGGCGTAAGCGAGTTGTCCTCATTCAAGTAGGTACGCAGTTCACAATGTCGTATGATGGTTCAAAGAACTCTTGTATGATTACTGATCAGACTACGATAAAACAGAACAGAGTAGATGTCCTTTTCTCAACTTCGAACTATTTAATTTGGTATTGAATCGGAGCTGCGTGTATGTGCATCATGCACATAGTGCATGACCTTAGGGAAAAGAAGGAGGGGGAGCGATGGGGGAGAGGCGGGGGGGGGGGCAAAAGGCAGTGCTTAAAGTAAGGATAGATTTAAGGGAAGGGATATGAAAATTGGGCAAGAAGAGCATAATGGGAGGAATTGAGTTACTGGAAGGGGTAGGGAAGGAAATAGGGGTTGAGGGTAGGAGGAGGAAGGAGATAGCATGAAGCAAGGAATGGGAACTGGAGATTGTGGAAGGGAGGAATAACTGATTAATACAGGCTAAAACTGCACTTTTGTCAGTGATGTTTGTATTATGTTTGTGTTATTCGATTATCATTTGAAGTTTGTACTTCTGTTTCACGGCTTTGTTGAAAAGCAGCTCCCGATTTAATTGCAAGCTTTTTACCGTTATAAAATGAAAACACTCAAATTCCAACTCCAATATATGTATTTGTGTTTTCCCAGAGTTCGCGTCCATTCCCTAACTGTGTAACGATTCGTCATTTTCCAGTCATCATACGAAGACATTCTTTTCTGTCAAACTTGTTAATGTTTCATTAATCAAGATCATTCCTTCCTCATTCAAGTGGATATATAATTCCATTCACCTCCGTACTTCTTCGTCGACAAAATCTTTAGCCTTCGGTTGAACCAAGGCTTGGGTTGTCAGTTCACATCGAAAACACTCCTCCCACTTCGATTCAAATTCCTCATCAACGCTACCCGTAGGTCTAGGAGTAGAAGAGGAAGACGAATTACTTTTACGTATCGCGTCGGGAAAATAAGACCACAAGTCCTTTTCGTTTCCACCTGTCGTCGAGTTTGTGGTGGCGCCATTCATAATACTTTTCTGTTTTGCTTTTGTTAACAATAGTGGGCAGGTAGGAGCCGGAATATCAGATAAATTAGTTTCTACTGAAGCAGCTTCGGCATCACGATCATTACTAACGATCGGCAACTTCGATATATTGTAGCGAATAACGGGTTTGTATCTGATATGAGTCTTATCTTGAGGCGGGTTTCGTTTAGTCCATCTTTCGATGAATTTATAGGAAATTTGTGACTTTTTAAGCAGATGGATGCCGACGATGATGGTGATGATGACGAACCATGTGACGATGCAAATAATGACGAAGATGATGACGAGCACGGGCCATGAGCTAGAACAAAAAAGAAGACAATAACAAAAGGGTTATTAATAAAATGTCGACGTCGACAGAATACACGTAAACTTTCTGTTTGTGTTTGTTTGTCTGGTTTTTTTTAAAGATGTATGGAATGAATGAACTTAATTGGTTCGCATGGTTCCGAGGTTCCTTGCTTTTTGTTCTTTGTGAAATGAAATATTCCTCATCAGACTCATAGCGAAGTCCTTCACGTCAAACAAAAAACCTCCAATAAAAATGCCTCCAACATGAAGTGGTGCCGGAGACATTATGTTTTCGGGTTGTCTGTTCGTTCGTCCGTCCGTAAAACTTTGTTTACCACAATATCTTAAAATTGGAATGATATAGTTTCATGAAAATTGTGTGCAGTATGTATCACTATAGATGCATGGACAGATAAACAAATTGGGGTAAAGAGGCCAAGGGTCAGAGGCCACAGGTCACTTTGTGTAATATGCAGTCAATAATGCTGAAGGCAACACATATTATACTACAATATCTCAAGAAAGCATTGGCGGATATTCATAAAAGTTGGCCTTATAATGTGGCATTATAGAAAGAAAGAGGTTAAAGGTCACGGATCATATGTCACTTTGTGAACTATTTAGGCTATTCACTTGATTTACTGCCAGATTACAAGAATAGGTCAATGGATTTTCATAAAACTTGATTGAAGTATGTATCACTATACAGCGTGGCCCAAAAAAGAATGCTACAGATACGATCGTTAATTTCTTCAAAATCATTCACAAAATGTCATTGGTGATTGGTTTATGGGTTAGAATATTCTTTTTCCAACAAAATGATACTATGATCATTAATTTTGATTGAGGTGTTTGGATCTGAGGGCTATCTTTCGGAGGCAATGTCATTTCCCAAATTTACTATTCTTTACACTCCAGTGATCATCAGAATACCGAAATATTTTCGCGTCTCAGCATGCCATACCAGACAAACCGCGATGACAATGGAGACATAGCTCGCACCGTCTTCCTTATGTAGGCGAGGGCATTGCAGCCCTTTGTCATCGCGGTTTGTCCGGTATGGCAAGCTGAGACGCCGCCGCTGTTGAAAAAGAGGCAAATTTGGGAAATTGCATTGCCTCCGAAAAATGGCCCTAGAATCAAAACGACTTACTCAAAATCAATGATCTTGGTATCATTTTATTGGAAAAAGAATGTTCTAACCAACGAAATAAAAATTAATGACATTTTGCCGATAATGGTGAAGAAATTAGCGATCATACTCGTAGCATTCTTTCTTGGCCACCCTGTACGGACTGATTGAATTTTAGGGTCAAGTGTTCAAAGATCACAGGTCACATTATGTAACATCAGTCAATATGTAGTAGATAACATGTTATATACTGTAATATCTCTGGATTTCCATGAAACGTGGCTGATGTATGTTGGCTGCAATAAAAAAAAATCAGGTCAAAAGGTCATAGGTCACAGCCCACTCTATGCACTATTGAGGTAATTCACTTTGTCTACCTCATTGCTTGAAATGGAGTTATAGATTTTCATGAAACTTGGCTGAAGTAATACATCACCGTCTAGACCAAATGACTGCTTAAATTAAGGGTAATATAGTTGAAATGTCACAGATCATTTCCTTATAAAAATGTGCTCGTATTGTAATGGCCAAGTTAGCATTGGACTACCATGGTATCATTACCATTGTTCTATCATAGTATTACCATAGTACTCAGGGTACTGCAATGGTATTAGTATTATCATGGTAATTATCAATTTACGATGGTAAGACCATGGTAATACCATGGTATTACCATAAAGGTTCATGGTGCTAATGCTGGTAATACGGCAGGTAAAAGGAAATAAAGAAGGATACATTTATGAAGTACCGGAATACAGCGTGTCCTAGAAAAAATGTCCCTCTCAAAGACCACAAAATAATTACCAAAATGAAGTTTACATATTTAGAAAGCCCACTTAGTTTTGTAATTCCTGTGAAAATTTCAAAGGTCTCGCTTCATTGGTTTTGAATAAACGGGGTCGTATGTAACAGCAGTACTTTCTAGTTCATTCCAAGTTTGATAAAAAGAAAGGCACATCACAGACATATTATACCTTATTCCATGCGTCACTTAAATTGTTTCAAAGGCTGTTCATTCATTTTATTAAATGAAAACTAACCCAAGTTCTAATCCACTGGTCGTTTTGCTTTCACCGAGTGTGTTCCACTTATGGTTTTGTCCTTCCATGTCCAGCTTGTAAAGTTTTAATGTCCTCCTGCACGTGCTTCCATCTGATTTACATTCGATACCTGATATACATCGATGTAGCACTGCAAACTTGGAATGGGCTGAAAAACACTGCTGTTACACAATAGATTGTGTATTCAAAACCAATGAAGCGAGATCAGTGAAATTTTCACAAAGGTTAGAAAATAAAATGGGCTTTCTAAATCTGCACACTAAATATAGAATAATGCTAGATTTTGGATTTAATTTAGCAGTCTATTGAAGGGACATTTTTGGGGAAACGCTGTATAGGTTTGGCGTGGCCGAATCAGATAGGTAGGGCAGAAGCATGCTCCACTACTGCTTAACAGTCAAAATTTACTTTAAGACCCCGTTTTAAGACTTACGACCGGACTTATGCTATTATGTTCTGCTTATGCTAGAGTCACTGTCGACACGGAGAGGTCTGCATGTATATACACAAATAACTAACAGTTGTTCAACTCAATAGAAGACCTCCGTAAAAACAATTAAATCGCCAAAACAACCAAAAAAAAATCATTGATATGTTTTCATTGTTTATGTTTTGCTTGATTTACTTGATTAATATCTGATTAGATTACTTTTAAAGACGACATTAAGTCATTAAGTGGTTGTCATCGTCCTAGCTTCCATCCAAGTTCGTGCCTGACAATGTGTGAGATGGGAGCCAGCCTGAATGTTACATAATATTGTTGAGCTGAATGCTTACATGTAAAAACTGGTTTGTGTCATATTTTGTGCGTGTATACCCACCCCCCCCCAAAAAAAAGAGTAATGATAATACTAGATTAATTGTAACAAATCGCAAACAAGGGTTGGAAGTCATCAAAGCGTACATTTTATCATTTGTATTTTGGATTTTTTTTAATCGATTTGTGTGTGTGTGTGTGTGTGTGTGTGTGTGTGTGTGTGTGTGTGTGTGTGTGTGTGTGTGTGTGTGTGTGTGTGTGTGTGTGTGTGTGTGTGTGTGTGTGTGTGTGTGTGTGTGTGTTGTTGTGTGTGTGTGTGTGTGTGTGTGTGTGTGTGTGTGTGTGTGTGTGTGTTTGTGTGTGTGTGTGTGTTTGTGTGTTTGTTTGTGTGTTTGTGGGGGGTAGTTTTTCTTTTTATAAAAATGATAATTAAATGATTTCTATCAAAGTTCAAAGCCATTCTTTCAAACGAAGCAGAACTGTTGCATGTATGGCATGCGCAGTTATTCTTCAGCCCTGTTTCGTCTGTTCACTTTAATTTATTCTTATTTGCTGCATTAACTAGCCAGGGCTCAAATTGTTTACTCGAGGGACGTCATTTTCAAGCCATTGTGCTAATGACAAACCCCTCCCATGTAATGATTATCGTGTCAATGAGTTTTCGCTATTATTATACCATTGTTATTATGTAATGTTTGTTACATGGAAATAAAACAATCAAACAATCAATGTAGAAAAACAAAGGTAGGTACCTCTGCAACTTCTTGTAGTTTCTTACAGTTTCTTACTTCTAAAGTTCTACAATTACACTTGTGAAATTTATGTATTCCTTTTTATTTTTAGTAGACTGAAGATTCACATCTACAGTAGACGTAAATGGTGTTGAAATAGCAATTATTTGGGGAGAAGAACCCGATGAATAAATAGAGTGTTTTCTTTGCATTTTGTCAAGAATTTACCATGGATCCGTTTGAACAAGAATTCAAAGTTCTCACGAAACCCACCAGGCAGCACAATGTACCAAATGCTTAGCCTGTATGCCCATCCATTAAAGCACGGGACAGTATTACGCAATGCTATGGTAAGGGGTGAAGATGTACTGTATTTCACGAGGTACCACCTAATTGTACCACAACATGGGTTTGATGAGGGCCGAGTTCGCTTTGAAGGGGCGGGGCACAACCATCGATGTTCACTTTTTTTTAGTGTACTGGCGTATACATACACGCAGTGGTAAGCACGCTCTAAAAACTGAAATGTTATTTCAACATTTAAAAGGGCCGAGGACTCACCACACTTTCTAAATGTTGAGTTTAATTGTTTATCCAGTTAGCACTCTAAAAACCGAAATGTTATTTCAACATTTAAACGGGCCGAGGAGTGACCACACTATCTAAAGGTTGAATTTAACTTTTTATCCAGTTAGATCCAGCATTTATGCAGCTGGATAAATGGTTAAATGCAACATTTAGAAAGTGTGGCTACTCCACGGCCCTTTTAAATGTTGATTTACCAATTGTAACCTATACACAACACCCGAATATACACATGTAATTGTGTTTGTGTTTGTGTGTGTGTGTGTGTGTGTGTGTGTGTGTGTGTGTGTGTGTGTGTGCGTGTGTTACATTACATTGTGGATCGTGTGGTATAGATGTCCGTACATGAGGTCAAGTTGTGTGAAAAAGTACAAATACCAGTTAGAAGGTGATGGTTAACCTGTAAGTTTGTAAAACTGAAACTCGAACCCACTTTTTTTGGCTGAATCATGACCCGTCTTTATGATGCAGTGTCAACGACTTTATTACATTACCTGCTTCTTTTGAAAGGAGCCGCTTCTTCCTTGATATTGAAAGAACTTTCTGTGCAAGGTCACGACATGCAAATATCAATGTACGGTACTTTCACTACACATAAACTTGATCGTTTTTATAACAAATGAAACAAAAAAAAACTATACTGGCTACATCACTAAAGGGATTATTACTTTTACTAATTTGGGGAAATTTTACCTTAATCACCACCCATATCCACTTTAACTCAAACACTTTTTTTTTCAATAACGGGCGTCTATTTCAGTAACGCAAACGTAAAATTCCAATTTCGGGATAAATATTTTATTAAATATTTTGAATATTTCACTTTATTGTGGCACCACGATATGACGTTCCTGCAATTATCTACACTGTAAAAATACTAAACACTTTTATAAACACTTTTCTGTAACACTCTATAAACTCTTGAACACGTTTATCTGGATATCATAAACACGTGTAGCTAGAAATTCTGTGTATCACCTATATGATATCTCTGGAACACTTCATAAACACGTAAAGTGTTTAGGTGTTGAAAATCATAAACGCGTCAACAAACATTTTTCTGAAGATCTAGACACTTTGTAAAAATATTTGTTGACGCGGTTATGATTTTCAACACCTAAACACTTAAACGTGTTTAAGTGTTTACGAAGTGTTCCAGAAATAAACACAAACTGTTGATATAATATAGGTGATACACAGAATAACTGTCTAAACGTGTTTATGATTTCCAAATAAACGTGTTCAAGTGTATATAAAGTGTTACAGAAAAGTGTTTATAAAAATGTTAAGTACTTTGACAGTGTGACATTCATGTGTGTCTGGATTCAAGCCACAAGATTAGTTCCTGAAAGTTTACTTCAAAATGAGTTCCAGGAACAGTTTGGTAAAAGCGTTGCATGTTCGGGAATTACACGAATATTCAAAATATTAAATATCTATTTTTGATGAAATGGTGCAATATTCAAAATATTCAATATTCATTTTCGATGAAATGGTGCAATGATTTACTTCTAAGTGCGTTTCGATAAATCAAAAGTTAATTTTGACGTACATATTGGGTGTATCTCCAACCAAAAAGGGCTTTGTAAAAAAAATGGTCGAGCTAAAATTGTAGTTTTTGCAGTTGTGAAATATGGTCCACGGAGTCGTATTTTTAATTGAACATTACAGTCGCATGATTTTCTATTTCTAAAAAAAACCACGAAATAAGATGTTCGGAGATTCCCAATACTTACAGTTCACACTCAAAAAGCAATATATGGATTTTCTTGCATATAATTATTTACTAAAAGGGCGACCGCATAGTCTATGGTATATTATTTTTTTAAAGGATGGTCAAACAAATTTATGTTGAATAGGCAACCGTGATAAAATAAATCGATGAATGAATAAAAAAAAAAAAGTAAAATCAGCCTGCCATTATGTGATAAGCACGTGGAAGGGAATATGCGTCAATTTAATACAACCGAATAAACAAGTAGAAATGAACTTGAGAACATGCAAGTGGTGTAATTTCCATTTATGAGTGTGTGGATGAAAAGCGAAAAACGCTATGGTTGACGAAACAAATGCATTCAAATGTAACGGAATTTAATGATGTTATACAAAATCAGTCATAAGAACAGACACACTAACGGTGACTCGGGGGGAAGTAAAACAAAAGTACGCCTACCAGCATGACTGAGTCGACTGATGGGCGGACCAAACTATACTGGTATCATAAAATGGATGCTGGTCGGACGCCACTGTCGTTTGATGAGTCCCGCTGTTGGTGAGAATACCTCCTTCGTCGCTGGCGACGGTAGTGGAAAGTTCGGGTAGGGGTGAT
>JZLH01S0497196.1:0-20908 GCA_001188425.1 Eucidaris tribuloides
AAAGTAATGGTAATTTAAGACAGAGTTTTCAAACCTGTAGGGGGAGAACAATTAATACCCACTGTTCTGTGATGGGCATTGATATAAATGTATAATAGATGTATGTATTACTCTGCAAATCAGTGAACGAAGCACAGCTAGGGGCATGCAGTTCAGTGATTAAAGCAAACAAAATGTTTAAAAAGGGCAATTAATTTGGGGTGGAACAAAAATCTGTTGCTAGTGTTTAAAAAAAATAACTTACACCATAAGCATTTATCGTGTTAATCTGGGTTCTATCACTGATCTGAAGGTCATCCTCGTCTCGCAACAGTTTTCTACTTCCATCTTCCAGGAACCAAACTATAATAAGAATGACAGATAAAACCAGAACGAAAATAGAAACCAGGTATTACTCTATCAAATTACTGCTCATTTCAATCAATGACCTTACCTCGAATGACTTTTGTTGTGCAGCTGGAATGGAACAAAAGAGGTCCCCCCCCCCATACTAAACTGAACCAAACCTACCCGAACCAAGCATCACATCCATTATTATACATAAAAGACATCATTTAGTAGTGTTTACAAACTCTACGCTGCATAATTCTTCATGCTGCAAGTGTCTCAAATAAGATTCAACATGAATTTTGGACAAAAAGTACTTCTAAACTATGCGACTGGTTTTACTTTACCTGCTTTCCCAAATACACTAATTTGAGATATTTATCCAATTATCTTGAAAGTGGCAGCATAACTTTTTTAAGTTTTGTATTCAAGAGTGTTTTATTTGTTTATTAAAGCACTATCATGTACCTCAAACATCAAATTTGACCTTTTTGTGTTAAAATTGAACTTTAACATTGAAAATAAGATCTTTAATTAAAATCTGATGACATGATATTTGAATTTAAACATGATAGTCCATCTAACATTAAAGTTTGGCTTGCTTGCTTACCTAAATCCATCTCATGAGCCCTGTATTGTTGAACAGAAGGCTGCCTCCGGTACTGTGCATCTAGTATCTTCTGTTTGGCCTGGGTGATGCAGTCAACATCCAAAACCTTCACGTAAGAATTCACCCGATTATCCTCACCCATGATGGCTAGGGCCTGCAGGAAAAAATAGCCATGAATAAAATTATAGAAACTTTCCCATTTATCATGGGATAACAAATTTTATGTGTATATGTTTCAACCCTTCAGTTTCTTTTTTAACCCGTTGCCTACAAAATTCTGAAAATCCCATAGAGATAACACAAAGACACATCTGGTTCCCGTAGTCAGTGGATTAAGTTGTTCAGAGGCAAACATAAACCTTAAAATTTGTAAGTACCATCTGGAATTTTAACAGTGTACACATTACAAGTTCAAATCATCTCTTCAAATGACAGTCACCTAAAACTAGGATTCACAAGTAGTCAACATTCACACATTTTCATTAGGCAGATTTCAAACCGCAAACACAGAGATATCTATGAAATGCATGCACCATAAAAAGTAGAAATCTTTACTAATTGGGGAAATAAACAATAATTTGTTTGTCAGGCTGTGGGAAGATTGGTAAATTTCCAGGGACCCCCACAACATCAGAGAGACTTGCCAGCTCTAGCCTTCAGAATCATTCTAGAGTAAGAGTATGCATTTCTGTATTTATGGCCCGCACATAAAATGACCTACTACCAGAGTTGTTGACTTGAGTCGGTGACTTGGACTTGAGTCAGATTTGAGTCGCCAATTTTTCTGACTTGCGACTTGACTTGACTTGCGGGCAAATTACTTGTGACTTGACTTGACTTGTGACAGAATGACTTGCGACTTGACTTCACTTGAGAAAAAATGACTTGGTCACAACACCGATGTACATGTATGCATGCCCATGGGAAAATTATGGGCTTGCGGCGGACTGCTGTGGCAACCTTATGGCAACCTTGCGGTAACCAGGTTGCTTTTTCACATGCAAATTAGTCTTGCCGCAACCTTTTTTAAAGGTTGCGGCGGATCCGCTGCAACCTTCCTTCATGGAACTGGTAAATGTACAGGAGGTTGCAGCGGATCCGCGGTAACCTTTTCTATGAATATTCATGTGACCAGAGTGACCAGATGGAGGTTGCGGCGGATCCGCCGCAACCTTTTTAGTCGATATGCAAATCAGGAGACTAGCTACAGGGAGGTTACGGCAAGGTTACGGCAAGGTTACGGCAAGGTTACGGCAAGGTTACGGCAAGGTTGCGGCAAGGTTACCGCAAGGTTGCGGCAAGGTTACCGCAAAGTTACGGTAAGGTTACCACAAGGTTACCGCGAGGTTGCAGCAAGGTTACCACAAGGTTACGGTAACAGCTGATACATGCACAGTAATTCACTCAAACCACCCTCATCCCACAATCAAAGGTTCAGATTATTGCTATAGATATGCAAATTAGCTTGATCTGCTGCAAGGTTGCCACATGGCTTTCACAGCCCAGTCTGTAGAATCGCAATGTAGGGACTATATTACAGAGTTAATTAAAGCATGGCTACCACAGGTTGTTCACAAAGAGCCTGTCTATGTAAATGTGCTTGAGTTTGCTGATACTGTTCTGTACCTTTACCTATAATTTGTTTTGTGTATGCACCAGCTGTGTGCACCCATGACAATCATACCAACAACACAATAAAATTGACAAAAATTCAGATAACAGGTATACTTACATAAGAACCTATATGTGGGACTGAGCCAGCACAAATTCTTCAAAAGCAATAATTCAAGAAGCTTGTTTCTTCTCAAAATACAAATTCTAAGGTTTTTCTCAGCCCACATGATTTACTACACAATTTAAGATGTTACATTTCCAAAACATACCTCAAAATATGCAGAAAGAATCCAAATCAACTAATATATTGCCAGCTACCCACATGCCTCTGGAGCTAGAGTGTAACATCTAGTTGAAAATGGCGCACTTTTGCTAACTGCCATTTCACAGTGGTGTTCTTTTATCTGATTGGCTGATTTGCTTCCCAGTGTTATCTTCTTCTGTGGCAACCTTGCCGCAACCTGATATGCAAATAAGTTATTAGTCATGCCTGCTTGAGATTAGCTTATTTCTGTGGCAACCTTGTGGCAACCTTTTCCAAAAGATTTATTTAAGCTTCTGTCTGTGGCGGATCCGCCGCAACCTGCTCCTGCGGTAACCTGGTCCGCGGCAAGGTTACGGCAAACGGCAACCTTCTGCAACCTTCATGCCGCGGACTAAAAGGTTGCAGCGGATCCGCGGCGGATCCACTGCTGATCCGCGGCAACCTGTTCACTTTCCTAGGGGTATGTATGTCTTTTCATATGTATGTCTGTGTCTTTGTATGTTTGAGTAGTTTTTATGCTTCTTTATGTGTGTGTGTGTGTGTGTGTGCGTGCGTGCGTGCGTGCGTGCGTGCGTGCGTGCGCGTGCGTGCGTGCGTGTGTTGCATAAGCATACAAATTTAGCTGGAAGCAGCAAAAATGAACTGATTCAACAATTGAACAAATTCACATCAATTGAAAGCGTGTTTGTTACACAATTTAGATTGTGTAATCAGTTGTGGTGCTGGGATAACACTATCATCCAGAAAATCACGAAGGCTAGTTGATGAGGACACAATGTCATATATGAACAGGTTGAATGCAAACATGATCGCAAGGTGATCGTGAGAGGAATCTACAAGTCTCTGCTCAAAGGGCAGCAACTGTCTGTTTACTTTGATACCACAACAAGGGCTTTGAAGATTTATAATGATCTATAGCATTTGTGCCCTTCTTCCTGACAAGGTGAATCAAGGTGTGACCCTTTTGTACTTACTTTAATGGGATTGCCCAAATTGGATTAAAGCCAAGGTATACATGCAGTTTTGGTAAATAGTAGTAAAATTCTTTGCAATTATATTTTTGGATACACCTTTATGATCTATCAATGCCCTAAAAATTACTCTAAATGTAAAATGGTGGGGCGGTGGGGCAGGGGGAGGGGGTAATGGTGACTCCCTTGATATTTCCCATAGGTAATGTACATACGGCTAGATGCTCTCCATTAATTCAAACATGTAATTTGTCACTACAAACAATTTTCAGTATGTTTGACGTACTCTGTCTTCGGTGACAATACAATACTTCGTGGAAGATTAACAAAAATTCTGTCTGATCGACCAAAACTACACTCGTGCTTTAAAATAGCTCAAACACACATGCATACACGCACACAAAATCAAATAATTTGCTCCTATGTGTGTGTGTGTATTAGCCTTGTGTATTGTCCGCACTGGTTATTTCTGGTTCAATCTGGCTAAGTACACACTAGGAGTGCAAAGTGTACCAGTTATTAGCAGTGTGGTTTCTGTCAAACGTGTTATCACACAAATGCAGTGCATTGGTATACTAATGACTGGCAATGATATTCAATCACAAAAGCACCTAAACCTGTGTGTGAAAAGATGGGGAGTACAGTTAATGGGCATTCTATTTCAAAGCATCGGTATTTCTGAACTGAACTATTTAGCATGCATTCAGGACATTTAGTAATGTATGCCCAATATAGTACGTGTAGACGGAATCATTGTGCCACTGGTAGAAGGGCATTAGCATGTATGCTCTAAGCAGAAGGGCATCAACAGTAAATTGCCTCAAATTTGACGGTCATAAAAAGATCTAAAATGCTTGGATTTCATGTGAAACTTGAAGTACCACTTGTAAAAGCCCCGCCCTGTCATGTCACTGTCTTATCGCCATAATATATGCTGTTACCATGGCATTGCAGTTTCTGAAAAAATGTGTTTTGCACATCTTCGCCCAAAGACCAGTGGGTGCCAAATTTCACGAGCATTGGCCAAAAACTGAGGAAGAAGTTTGATCTGCAATTTTTTTCCGATTAATTGCCATAATATGCCATTACCATGGCAAACCCATTCCGGACATTCAAAAATGTTTCTTGCACATCTTTATCCCCAAGACCAATGATTGTACCGAATCTCAAGTACATTGGTTAAAAACTGAGAAAGGTTTTTGATCCCCAAGAATTCTACCAGATGTATTGCCATAATATGCCTCTACCATGGTAACGCAGTTTCCGACGTATGCAAATATTGTGTCTTGCACATTTTCTCCCCAAGACCATAAATACTTATAGCATCTATCCCAAGACCAATGTGTGTGCTAAATTTCATGAGCATTGGCCAAAATTTGGGGAGTATGATATGCCATTGGTTGTAAAGTTAGAGGCAATTTACTGTCACCCTTCTGCTTACAGCACATGCCAACGGCATTCTGCCAGCGGCATGATGTAGTAACCTATGACTGAAAGACAAATTCAGATTTTCATAATACCTGTACTGATCAGTCAGTACAATGATCTCTTGCAATAACAACTCGCCGCTTTCGTAATTTGTGTGCAATAACATTGACATTTTCAAGCAATTTAAAAAGTGATTGGCGATTTCTTCTTCACATGAGAATTTCCTTGAATTATTCAAGATGAGACATAGTCCTCAATTTTGGACACAAGAGTTTCCAGAATCAAGCATATGTATATTGTTTCTGCTGTGAAAAAAATTCAGTCATACATTTCTTCTTCATTGTACAATTATTAGTGTGTCAGAAAATGCTGTGACAGCGAAAATTATTGCGTAGCTTTCTATGAGATCAATTTCTATCATGGCTGGAGATTACTTCAATACCATTTTAAAATCAATGCCTGTTTCTCCTCCAGTAAACAAATTCAAGACAAATCCTGGTAAACTGGTATTGATATGTTTCCACTCATTCGGTTTTCGAGGCATTCTTTACTTCTCCCAATCATACTGCCCTTTAAAAAGTAGATGATTATGTTTACTTGGAAAAAATGACAAATTAACACACAACATTTGAAAGATAAAGAGTAATATTGTTTTTATTGTCATTTTGTTTCAGACAGGTATTGCGTCAATTGTGTCACTCAGAGACACAAAGATGTACATGATGTATACTGTGTTGACAAAATTTAATACAACTTTCCAATATTGATACATGTATTTTGACTTGTACACTGAAAAGAGAAAGCATTCTGTAATGGGAATAAACAAGGTGATAGTTCAGGGATAAACAAAGTATTTGAGAGTTTGGCTTTGTGTATTATATGGCTTTAAGAAGAAATGAACATGTTCTTCTGTTGGTCAAATGTTTTACACTACATGGCATTTCTGCCCTTAAAAAAACAATTGTGCAACATGATATGTCACAGTCACAGGTAACTGTCAAACAAATGGCTTTACAATGTATATTACAAGAAATACAAAACAGTAAAGCAAATAAGTGTTTGGTAACTTACATCTTTGGCTGAAGTGTCCAATTTTTTTTCTTGAAATATCTGTTAATACTTAAAATGTTTTACTTGATGGCATTAAGTATATATCTAACCCAATCTCACAAAACCTCTTTCATTTGTGAGAGTTCTTCAAGATAAATACATTTATACAAGAGTACTGCAAATTATATCCAATGGAATAATTCAGTAGTGTCTTCTCCCTTTGTGAGGAGTTTTTAAAAATAATTTTCACTTTTCAATTCCCAATATCACACAGGTTTATGTTAGCTGCAAAAGCTAAAATTGGACAAGAAAAAAATCCCTCCATATTTTACGTTGCCTAAATGAACCGAGGGTATGAGAGTTGACTTGAACCAAAATCAATACATCTATAGTATACATACCACAAGAAATTCACTGCAACATAAAATAAACCTAGAATGGTTGAAATTTCACTGAATCAAAATGCTTCGTCTAATCTACAAACAAAAAATATACCAAGTAACAGTACCTATATTGTATCCATGCATTTGATTACAGGGAATGTAAATAGATACAAGTCAACAGATCTATAACACTCAATATTAACGCTGCTAAGTGTGAATTAAATTTTACACAGCTGCTACACATACATGTACTTGGGAATAGATTAAAATTTAAATAAATTTACAAGTATCTAGAACTAAATAAAAATTTTACATCGACCTGATTGTTTGCTTTATCCACCACATCTCCCACTCCCTTCATATTCACTCACAATTACATCATCATTTTTCAGTTGGCTCAAATTCACTCCAGCTGTCATGTGAATATGAACTCTAATAGAAAAATAAATCCTCAGGCTGCTCATTCACATAAATGGCAGCCCACCACAACAACTACATGTAATAGCTGCCCTGCTCAGGCCGGACACGTTCACATTCGGCAATACAAGACCGACCTGCCATGTGATGCGTCATTACCTGCATACAATAAATAGTTATACCACTATCAAATTCACAAATCCATAACTTAATGCACACTTTGTGACATACACTCCTGAACTCCTGATAGATAAACCATCAGAACAAAGTCCAAAAGTTTTATCTCTATCCTGTAAACATTTTTAAATGAAGTTGCTACATATATTTTTATATTTATACTTTTATAGAAAATATATTTATATATCTTACACAAGTGGTGTGTGACCTAATGAAGCTAACATTTAATGTCAAATTGTGGCAACACAGAGTGAGAAAGCTTTTTTCACAAATTTTAATGCAATAATGGGGAAAATCGAAGTTCGGTCATTGTCAGTGGAAAAATATATAACACAGTGTCATATTTCTGTCTCACATACAACCGACTTCATTTAAGAACCACTTTTCAAAAATCAAATTCGAAGAGAATTCAGCATGCATGAACTAAAATGCCCTACGCACATTTTAACTTTCAAGACCAACAAAGATAATTGGCTTCCTAAAATACAATGTTCACACACAAACATTTTGTGCTAGCTATTCCACGTTACACCTAATTCAAGCAATATATAAATTCATGTTCAAATCTTTATTTGGGGAAAAGATAATTCACATGAAATATCAAAAATTGGAATCATATTTTGCCACAATCACAACATATTGTAGAATTGTACATTTATTAATGAAATCAATTCAAACACTGAGTTAAAATGGATTTGTTGCAGTCTGGAAAAGATTTGTTTTTCAATTGCAAGTAAAAATAAATCTTCGTTTTAAATTCCTTTCCCAAAACAAGACTTACAAAACATGATTAGGTGTCTTAAATTTCAGAAAATACGCAATTATCATAATTATTTCTGTACAATTTACCTGCGTTAGGTCACCCGTTTCTAATGTTGGAATCAAATGACAATTATATATATTTTTTCCTATTTTTTTATAGTAAAGAAAAATCATCTTTACAATAAAGATTGTTGAAAAATCATCTTCACAATAAAGATGGTCGAAAAAGTCATTTTTACAATAAAGATTGTCATCACATATTTCATAAATAAATATGTGAAGGAAAAATATCTAACCGTTCAACATACTGGAATGGAATACATATGTGTGCGTGAAACATTGAATACATACCAATAGTCTTGTGCCATGGTGCAATGTGGAAACAACACTGCCCAAAAAGTAACACATTGGTGTGTATTTGCAATGATGAATATTTCAAATCATCATATAAATGGTTTTCATGTAAAGAAAAATGAATGGGACCCATTCACTGGGCAATATTGTGATCCACAGGAGTACAGTAAGCTTAAAAGCTGAATAGGGGGTGATACTTGCGAAGAGAATGCAATTGCATTCCATTATCATGGTACAACTCTATACCTTGAACAGACTCCCAATATTTTATGCACAAACTGTATGTTGCGTCTAATTGCGGGCACACCATTCTCTCCCTCATCGATATTCTTGTAAAAGCACAAATAAACCCAATCACAAGTTGTGTACTGGCCTTTTTCATCTCACAAAAGCACATCTGACACCTTCTGGTAAAATATGCCGATACTACACACTCCCACTCAGTTGCCGGGATGGTACAAAGAATGCAATATTTGAGGGCAGTACGCCTCGACCGCACCCCAAATCCACACATAAGAAAGGTAATGTGAATTGTTCCCGGGCCAGTGAAGGTCACTTGCTTATGTACCAAAATTATCAATGATTTATTTCAATTTCAAATTTATTGTTGGATGATGACATTGTATTGAGGAGATGGAAGACGATGTTCACTCCCGTGTTTTTGCTGATACCGTACAGACGCTGGTCACTTAGAAGGGTTTCTGGATGACGTGGATGTAGTATGCTGGCACGTCGACCGAATTGAAGGGCTTGAAGTCGGAGAAAACCTCGTGCTTGCACTCGCTGCCGAACGCTTCCTTCAGGAGTTCTGTGCACGCATTCAGACGATGTGGGTAGTATGACAGACGGAATCTGGGGTGGGGTGAGAAAGGAGAGGCAGATATCTCAGAGTTATGCATGGAGACAAATATACATACGTATGACATAAAACAACTGTTACTCTCTGTGTTAGTACTATCTTACAAACAACATGGTCACATGTATATATTTCAACTATCGGCCATAATATTTGTATAGCACACATATTCTGATTTTGTCTAAAATGTATTTGCCCATTTTATACTTTAAGGGACCAGGTATGTGCTTCAGTTGAAATCCAGGGTTTAATCTATCAAATTGTGAAATTGAATCTGTAATTTTTTAAACCTGATTGAGCAAGAAATGTACCAGGTTAAATTTATGACTCTGTGCAGTTTTATGAGTTTAATGATAATTTGACCCTGTACCATAGAGTTTAAACTGTGTTTTAAATTCAGAATTCAATTCATCAATGTTTAAAGCTTTTAGTGGGTCATTTGAAACTATTTCAGACAGTATTAAGAAGACAGCCAGGTCTCTTTCACCCACACTTACTTTAAGAGGCCATCTGCGGGATCTATCTGGGGTTTCCTCTTAGTTTTCAAACTGTGTCCACTATCTTCTGCCTCATTCTTGGCTGCATTTGGATCAATGAAGTAGTCCAACGTAACCATCGATGGTCGCCCATTGACGTACAGTGTAGATGTCTGAATATCCTTGATGCAGTTACCCTGAATGATGGAAAGGAAGAAAATCGCTAAGGAAATTAGTCCCACACTTATTCTTGATTCCAAATATGCCATACATCCTGCTTCAATACCCCCAACCCCACACACCAAAATTAACAATACCTACACTCCCAATTCATCCCACGGCATATACAAATCCCCAGCTTCCCTAACACCCCATAATCTGGATAAATCTATATCCCCACAGCTGAACACCCCAGTCCCCCAACTTTCCTAAATGCCTGCACAAAGAGTAAAAATATGCTTAACCTGTTGCTCTGTACTCTGTAGGGTCAATGACAGTACAGTAGCAGACCACGTAAACAGATACAAACTAGTGCTGTATCAAATGGTTATCCGTCTGATAACCGACCGTCAAAGACAAAACCGGTTAGATTTTTTTTATTTCGGGTAACTGGACAAAAACCATAATACATGGGATACACATTATCAATAAAAAAAAGATCATAAAAAACGAGGGACTCAATGCAGCTATAAGTTGCAAATATACTTCTCTTTGTAGGCATGATGTTTAATTCCTTGAATTTCACAGTTTAGTTGCGAGTTCTCACTCCTACTTCCCTATTCTTCCATGTACTACAAGTAACCCTTTCATGATGATCACGATCTTGATTGATTGCACTACTGCTATCATTATGACCCAGACTGACGGCTTGTGATTAAAGTCTGGCAATTTCTTTGGAGAATAGCAAAGGCAGAAGGGGAAAGCAGTAACAAAACATCAAAATCAAGAAAATACACAGGGTGAATGCAAAGAGGGGTATTTTAAAATGGAATGATACGGAAGTTTCCAAACAAATAGTGGTATTATTGCACACTTTTCTCTACATTTTGCCCCTATCTTAGCGATTTTTTAAATTTTTATATATAGTTTTTTTTTTTGGGGGGGGGGGGGGAGGGGACAACAGTGTAGTCCCGACCCATGTACTGAACATTTTGTTAAGAGTTATAAATGTATTTTATTTTATTTTCTGGTTACGATTATCCTCCGATAACTGACCAACTTTTTGTCCCGGTCATCCAGTTTTCCAAATAATTGTATTAATACAGCACTAATACAAACCTTATAGTAGATATTTTGAACAGGTGCACGGCCGGTATCCAAGATGGCGTCATAGTTACGGTGATCCAGAACAAGGATGCCACCAGGTCGCAAGTAATCACAGAAGTTCTTCAGAGCCAGGCGCTGATTGTTGAGATTACCTTCGAAGTCGGGCAAGTGAGCGAAAGAATTTCCCAGACAGATCAGAGCATCATATGAACCCTCTTGTCCTGGGAGGTCGTCGGGAAGGGTCAGCCAGTTACCCACATCGATTTCTGCAAGAGAAATAGTGAGCCATATCACACGTGTGAAAAGAAAATAATGTCAATAAATTTGGCTGATAATTAAATCGGTGAACCCACAAAGAGCCCAAGGCCCTTGTGAATTCACCAATTCAATTGGTGTTAGTCATCTTTGGGAATGGAATTCTACATACTAAATGACTACTTGTTTGAATTGTTCAAATTGTTCAATTTAGTTCAAAGTTATTCAACATAGCGTACCAGATACGTGTGTTCAAAAATACCTAAGGATCATTTGTACTAGGTGTGAACACAATTGATGCAGAAATAAAGAAAGAGTGAATTAAAGGCATTGTATAACAATGTTTCCAGTTTACAAAAATCTGAGAAGCACATGGATTCCCATTGCTTACTAGTGTCTTTGATACTGGGTCTAAAAATGAAGCCCTGTGAAAAAATGCGGTGTAGAAAAACAATCATTAAGTGCCTTTAAAAAGTGAAAATCATTGAGAGACCATTCCAGCTTTTCTCCTAGATGCTCGTGTTTGCAGAATTTCTATCCGCCGCTCGATATAAATTAATGTGCCAATTTGTATCTGCACATATTGTACTAGTGACTAGCATCAACTGTCCAAACTTTTGTGTTCTAGCCGCGTGTTTATTTTGTCCATTCAACACACTGTCAGATATGTCAGATAGCAAAGTTCGACAATTTTTTAAACGGTTCTTCCACAGTGTTATATAGTGTCTTTAAACAAAAACTTGGAACATTTTCGTAACAGATCAACATGCCAACAGACTAACAGACCAACAGACTAACAGGAAAAGTGAGTACTACGTGCAGGTCTCTGCCGAACTTCATTCAGGTGAGACAAAAAAACAGTCACATAAGGAATTCAATAGATTCTGCAATACAGGTTCTATGTGGTGGCAAAGTGTGACCAGTGGTCATAATATTGCAGGCATATTATACCAATCTATATAATACTGTGCGTTGGCATTGTAGATCCATTTTGTTGAATCCAGGTCTCTCAAAATCAACTGTTTAATTGCTGATCTGATTATTTTTGCCAGACATCCTCTAGCTGATGCCCAAAATGTACACATGCTACTAAATCAGTTGAGTACACAAGTAAACACTGATCATGATGGGTAAGTGGGTGACACACCCATCTCAACTCTCAAGCCACATGTTACATGTAGCTCATATACAGCTGCCCAGGGCCTTCTAAAGATGATGAAGGAAGACGTGCACTAACATGATGACACAATGTAATTTGCATAGAATAGGGATTGAAGCTTTTATGCAGACTCAGTGTATGCATACACTATTCTTGATTCCCTTGTGCCTTGTGGTCAGGTCATGAAGATCTGAACAGTCAAGGGAATGGAGAATAGTGGATTCCATGTACAGTGTACATGTATTGCAGGATAAGGTAACTAATAGCTACATTAACTGGTGTTGTACAGTATAACATTTGTTAATATCTTACTTGGCAGGTAAGTATATTTGAAAAGGGTCTTTTTTTGTCAAATAGGTCTGTGATTTTGGTAAACACGTTTTCTGTTTAATAATAATACCAACAACAAAAAATATGTATGTGACAGCAGGGTTACCAGGAACTTGCAAGGTGGTTTACCTGGGAATGTGGGAAGGTTGTCACCCCCATGACCCCCTGACCTAAACTGAACTTGAGTGATCTTGATCTGAATATTGTAGTTTTACAAACTGGAAACAAATACTTGCATTGTTATAATTTCCATTATTTGTGAAGCATCTAGCCTTGATTTTGTGCGCTGAAAAACTCGACTAACTACCGGATTATGCTACATGTAGTAACCATTATGCTTGAGTGAACTCAATTGTAAATCTGCTTGGAATCTAACAATTCTTTGGGGTTATGAACTTAAAGGTATTGGCTAACATTTACCACAGTTAAAAAATCTGAGCCGCATGATTCCCCATGCTACCAGTGTCTTTGATGAGGTCTAAAAATGAAGCCCTGAAAAAATTGTATTTCAAAATTATTATTTAGTGCTTTAAAAAGAGTGAAAATCGTAAGTTGACCAGATACACTTGCCCATTTCCTCCCATAGACTTACTGTGTGTACACCTAGGTTAATAAAACTCGCCCGAGTTTTATTGTTTATTCATGTATAACTTGCCATTGGCAGTGTAACGTTCCAAACTTTTGCATTCTAGGGTGTTTATTTGTCCATTTGAACACTACTATGTAGCTCAGATATCAAAGTTTGACAATTTTTTAAATTGAAGCTCCACAATGTTAGCCTATCACTTTAATAATGTCTACTGCATCTTCATGATAGAGGAATATTTTTTTATTCAAACCATCTAGATATTTATAAATGCTCAATTCTAACATCACAATCAGACCATTTTTATTTTTGGGGATGATAGGCATCACTTTACATTTTACAAGGATTAAGCTACAAAATAGTAGAGCAAAAGACAACCTTCCTCCTAAAGAGTCAGTAGCTAAGCTGGCATAAATTACTGTTTAATCTCGTTTTGTGATAAGACATTAAGCTTACTGTACTCAGTTACATACACAGTCACCTCTGATGTAAGGAGACGCTACAGTCATGACTCATGACTCCACTGACAAGTACAAAATATTCCAGAACATTCATTTAGCTTATATTCATTGCTTGTTTTTCCCAATGCACATATTTTACGAAATCAAGGAAATTCAAACATTACAATCAGTATGGCTTCATGAACTGAGCTGTGTATCAGTTTGAAGTGGCTCCTTACAAAACATAATGAGATACACAGTGAAATTGTGTGAATGAAATACGTATGTACATAATGCATACCATTTTATAAAATCAAAATACTCTGAAGGCACAAGTATCCTCCCAGAACTTCATTATAAAATGTACCACTATTCAGTGTATATCTTTATGATTACTAGTATGTAATTTATATCTACACACACAGTCACAGCCATTTGATGACATGGCAAATTTCTATTTCACACTCCTGAATCTGATGTGTAATTATTAACCACAAGTCAACCACACATAAACTATCAGTCGTATCACCCACTGAGAAATTTTGCTGACATTGCAAAATTGGATGTTATTGAACATTTGTTTGTACTAAGGTTATTGACATAACTTTTGTTGGATTGGGGTACACAACACATGTTATAGGTAGTGGGGGAGAAGTGCAATGTCATGACCAGCACTGTTAAACCTACAAAAAAAAAACAAAAAAATCATATTGACATATGAAGTGTAAACTTGGGAAAACCAGTATAATGCCACTCTACCAAAAGGTAAGGATAAGGGTATTATATTCTATCTGTAAGGAGCAATGAGCCTGAATGAGGTTATTGTACACGGTTAACTAGGCATAATTGCAACACTTATGTTTGCCAGGCAGTATGATGAATCATAGTTCACTGTCAACATAACCTTTTTATTATGAAACTTACATATATTTTATGTCATAAAATCGATGAAAACATGGCATTGATTAATGACTGATGAAGAAAATCATGTCATTTATATATTTATGTCATAGCCAGAACGGTACTGTCTATATATTCTCCCCATACATTTCAGAGAGAAAACTTGATTACCCAGCAGTTAGTTTTAATCCTTTCTTTATATAGATAGTTCCTTAATGCCAAACTACAGGTCAGCAAAATCTACATGGAATGAAGGCATACATGTATTTGCAAACTGCAATGCCAGCTACAATCTACACACAGAACTTTGTACCTACCTACCAGTATCTCCATGGTTCACCTACAATAGATGCATTATGCCATGAAAATTTACCCATCCATAAAAATGCCTATTCAGCAAAATTGAGCAAATCTTTTGTTGTTTGTTCAATGATCTGAAGTACGTCACAGCTATTATATTACTCATTGTTGCTGTAATTGAGGGAAGATAACATAGTCAGTAATTGGACATGAGTATAATAAACCTTTTTGACTGAATGTCACTTAATTACTTCATAGCAAAAATGATCTTACCCCATTTGTCAAAAGCCTCCTCTTTGCGTCGGGCCCACCTCTCTCTGAATGCGTGCATGATCATCTTGTCAGAGGCATCAACACTTACAACATCAAATCCTTCTTCCAGCAACATGACTGAATCAATACTAAAAGATAAAATGGAGGAAAAGTATATTGCTGTGAATACATGTATCCAGAGTCCTGACACATTAAAATCTGAAAGGAAGTTGGGTTAATGTAGTGATCCACAATTACAGAAAATGAAGCCATAAGCCGAATAAATTCATTGATAAATATTTCAGATACATACATTTGACCATGGAGGTATAAACATCTATGATTTTACAGTTTTTCACAATCTTTGAAAGTAAACACATTAGCTTTGACAATTGTTTTCTATTGAACAAGTATTAGTATTAGTTTTGCTGTTACAATCTGTGTGTGTCTGTTTGTGTGTGTGTCTGTGTGTATAAGCCTACAAACTACATCAAAAGTGATACTGATAGGGATATTAAAACATTGTGACATCAAATGGAAGGGTTTACTAAGTGAACCTGAACATACTGCCTTATTCTTACATGTACACACACACAACAAAAAAAAAAACGCTCAATGTCATCATCTTCAGACTTGTTTGATATTTTGAGGCAAAATGGAAAACATATTTTTCATTTACTACAAAGAATTTTTAGAGATGCTTCCTTTTATCAAAGCACTGAAGCGTAGCCTACTGATCATATTTCACAGTTGGACAGAACAATTTTTCCCCATTCAATAAAAAAAAGATCATACCCTTGATCAATTCATTGTAATCATTTGATATGCTCTTTGGGGAGTTTACAAGCAATACCTAGCACAAGTGCTGGTGTTAATTGCTAATGAATTTTGGAAGCTACATTGTACAGGATTAAATTTTGTATGACTCAGACAAAGGACATACTTTGGTTATAAATCAAAATGTGTATTATTACAAGTCATGAATGACTACATACTAGCATACAGTAACTGGTGTGTTGATGAAACCTATGGGTAAATTATACTATTAAAAAATTGTTACCACTAAGATCTAATTATGTTTATAAGCCGTGCTTGAACTTTGAAGTATGCCTACACAGTGCAGTCAACAGCTTTTGTCAGACTTGTTTGCAGAATTATCTATCATCATTGACAACAAACACAGTACAAAGCATTAGCAGCATACTGCTTTCAGTTTCACAACCTGTATGCACAGTAATAAATGTAAAGTCAGCTAGGAAATAGGACAGGAAGGCAAAACAGGGCATAAATTCATCACTTTCAAGTCATAAATGTGAGAAGAAGCAATGTGCATGCAAGTAAAATGGGGAGAAAGGAACATAAGTTGGATATCAGATTTAGGGCACTGTGATTCAGAATCCCTCCTGGCAGTTACACAGACTGATGGCAGCTCTCCCTCAGCTGGGTATCAAAAGTTGAACCTCAGCTAGCGCTCACTGAACTTGAAACCTGTCCAAGGCCCGGGAGAATTAGTCTTACACATAAACTCACTAACTAAATTATCAATCCATGATGGAAAATCCCCACAGATCAAAATATCACAACTGGAAAAATCATTATGTCCAGAAAGCAAAACTAATCGTATGGGTCTGAGACAGCAGTAGCCACCAGGTCAGCTGATGGAAAAGTACCCGATCTGCAACCTCCAACCCGCAGGAGTATTACGGTTGGCTGCACATGAAAAGGGCCATCCGGATCAGACCCAGCTGACCGATGGATGTCATGCGAAAACAACAGCCCATGTGTACAGCCATGCGGCGCAGCCTGAACTGAGCGGCAGGTGATCGGTGGCATCATTCAACTGTAATCAGTTAGATACCAATGTTACGCAGTGAATAGTACCTTTATTCGTTCGAATAATGTTACCGTTACATGCATGGTGAATTTGTAAAACCAAATCAAAGGTCAATCTTTGACATCCGCACTCCAGAGCTGAGTGAGCTGAAAGTTGTCCAGCGCAGATAATTGTCATGATTGTTGACATGGACTGGTTGATACTTACTTTATTATTAATTAAATTATGTCAAATTGATAAAGTTATCGACATTAATTTGACTGTAGACCCAACATTGAATTCTAAATTCAGTCAAGTTAAGAATTTTAAGATTTTAAGAGTTATCTTACCCGGTTCCGCATGCGACATCAAGGACTTTTTGGCAATTCCGGCCGCGGAGAAGCTGCGTCAACCACGATCTGTAAACATCTGTTCTCTCGTTCCGACTGCCGATGTAATATTCCCATACTTTCGCCGCCTTGCCATCCGCATATTGGTCAGGAATTCCCTGTGCTGCGACACCTAAAGAACGTGTACGATAAATACTATCCACCATCTTGATCTATTTATTATTAATTACACGCTTAATTAGATGACTAACAAGCACCTGTAGATCTACACGGCAACAGCCAACAGTCCGACCCCCACGAAATCCAGTGATCGAATGACACAAAAAACACGAGCGAGCACGCGCCCGCACGGGCGCAGATCCGTGACCGCACCCGTGCGTCGCGCGTGTCGACTGTCGATCTCTTGAGCATATCAGTGACGCACACTCGTACTCGAGTACGGAGTGAAATTGACTAAAAAAGAGTGAATTTCGAGTGAACTTGCGTGATTTTCACTCATTCTGGAGTGACCTCAGGGATCACTCAGAATCCCTGAGTGATCCCTGAGGTCACAGAATGAGTAGTTCACTCGAAATTCAATCTTTTTGACATTCACATTTTTTGAACAATGATTTCACTCAGATTTTTAATGAGAGAAATAGGCCTACCAATTTTCCCATAATAAACATTTTCGAACCATGTTGATGTCGATGCCTCTGGCCAAGGGCAGTAGCAAGAGGTATTAATAATCAAATATTCAATTCTCAGAGACGCATACCATTCGGCTGTGCGTGTGAAAATTTGAATTTGAAACTGTTATCAAAGTCGGTCATGGATCTAATGCTTTTGAGGGAGGTTATTATACAATTTTGGTGCCATTTGCAAAAGCTCTGTCACCGAACGTAGGCCCTATTAAGATTTTTGACTGAGAACGAAGATTACGACTAGGCTGGTATTGTCCTATTACAAATTACAACCAACTTACCAAGTGAAGGGGCTCGAGATTTTTGTAATAAACTGTATTATTGTAATAGGTGTTACAAATAAAATTGGTTAATTTTGATATGTAATAACACAAAAACTATATACACCAGATATTACTGACATGAATATGAGTTATAGCTGAAGAGTGAACATTTTTGTTGGAGGTGGTTTCAATACGATATCAATAATCAGTTTTATGTAATTCAAGCGAATTCAAGCTTATTTAAAATATTCAGATTTTGCTCAATATCCAGTCCTCTGTACAGGGGGCGCAGAAATCAAATGGTGCATGTGTGTGACGGGGGGTCATTTCCCTACACGATAGCAGGTGGCAATGGACACTGGCTGGAATAGCACACGTTGGAAAACTTTGGTATGCCAGTTTCATTACGCAGGTTATGATAAATGATTTATTAATATTCATTAGTAGCCTAGCGACTGCTTTAGATCTATTCACTATCCACAGCCATTGTCTCTGTCTAGTATTGGGTGTGTGGACAAGGCACACCTCTCTCACACTACCATTTGATTTCTGTACAGCAATTTTGTACAGGGGGTTGGATTTTGAGCAAAATCTGAACTCTAACCTTTTAAATAAGCATGAATTACATAAAACTGATTATTGATATCGTATTGAAACTACCTCCAACAAAAATGTTCTCTCTTCAGCTATAACTCAAATTCATGCCAGTATTATCTGGTGTACAGCATATCAAAATTAACCAAGTTTCTTTTTAACACCTATAGTATATGAAACCTCATATGAATTCTGAGAAGCAACGTGACCGGAGTAAAAAGAATCATAAGTCTACTCGGCACCCCGGGTTTTTTTCCTTCACTAAAGTGCGAATTGCACTGTATAACATTATGGAAGCCCCATTAAAAAAAAAAGGTTTAACTTTGCTAACATAACAAACACAAAACTTTAGACAGTTATGCTGTCACTATCAAATTATACAGATAAAAATGGGCACATGAATATTGTCAGTCAGTGGACTAAAATTCTACAACATTGCAGTCTATTTGGGGGGAAACTGAAATGGTGGTTCAATAATTCGATTTTACACTTTTTACGTAGTAGGTGTGAATGATCGTTTGAACGCCATTTTTTTTCAGGGCACAGTAGCATGGGGGATTATGAAGTCTCGTTTTTTTTTTAAAACTGGAAACATTGTTATTAAGCTAAACAGTACTTTGAAAATTGTTAATGGAAGTTTATAAATAAGTTTAAAGATGCTCTTAATGGGGCACTTAAATGGCTCACCAGAACCAATAGGCGTGTCGTATGCATACGCCTATAGCTTGTATAAAATGAATTTGTCTCTTATTACGTTTTTATATATAGACCTATTTGGTTGTTTTTTATGCTAATGTCTAACTGAGGGGCTTCAAGCATGCCTAACAAAAGCACTGGTATCTCAACGCACCTGGCTCATTGCATAACCCTTTGTATTGTCTTTTTCTTCTTGTTTTGGAAGCCCCCCAGCCTGGCCGACATAAACTCCAGTGTTCTAAAACCGAATTGGTCTATACGTATAGGCATAAAAACAGCACGCTCTGAAACCATTTTTGAGCCTAAACCACTCAAAATGTAAAATGTCGGGGCGACACTTTCCATAAGTATCAAATTAAAGTGATAGGCTAACATTGTGGAGCTTCAGTTTAAAAGATTGTCAAACTCTGATATCTGAGCTGCATAGTAGTGCTTCAATGGCCAATATTAAACACCCTAGTAGAATACAAAAGTTTGGAAATTTATGCTGCCACTAGCAAGATATGAATGAAAAAACAATTAATACTCAGGGCGAGTAGAAAATAGCCTAGATCTACCCACAGTTAATCTATGGGAGGAAATGGGTAGGTGAATCCGGTCAACTTAGGCCTACGATTTTCACTTTTTCAAAGCACTAAATAATCATTTTGAAATACGATTTTTTCAGGGCTTCATTTTTAGACCTTATCAAAGACACTGGTAGCATGGGGACTCATGTAGCTCAGATTTTCTTAACTGTGGTAAATGTTAGCCAGTGGCTGTAATGGTTTAAAAAACAAAATACATAGAATGGTCAGTTTGAGTTTGTTTTCTGATTCTGGCGCGACAATACCATGCTTTGAGAAAGCCTTGAAGAAAAAAAATGTCTAATCGATCAAAATTATACTTCGTGACTTTCATGCATCTATAGGCCCTATAGGTAAAAAAAAAAAAACGGGGAAAGGGATCAAGAAAGCGAGTCGTACGAGCAATTCCAAAACGTTACATGTATAATCTAAATTATACATGTAACGTTTTGGATTTCGGTGCAAACGGAGGCACCGAAATATAGGCCTATTCCATTTTACATTTAATTTTAGCGTCCGTTTTTAGTTCATTTGCGAGAAAGATGATCCGTACGTTAGAATTAGGTTTATAGAATGTATGGCCTAAGTGGCCTCGAAAAAAATATCTTATATAACGCATAATGTTATCGCACTCGATAGCAAATCATCTTTATTACGTAATGATCCCTGATCAAATAAGACTTTTCATCAATGCGGTCTCCCATGATAACTGTTATTGATTCTGAATTAGGCGATTATTACGCAATGACGTACACGTGTTCCGCA
>JZLH01S0497196.1:20958-35712 GCA_001188425.1 Eucidaris tribuloides
GCATAGTAGTGCTTCAATGGCTAATTAAACACCCTAGTAGAATACAAAAGTTTGGAAATTTATGCTGCCACTGGCAAGATATGAATGAATAAACAATTAATACTCAGGGCGAGTAGAAAATATCCTAGATCTACCCACAGTTAATCTATGGGAGGAAATGGGTAGGTGAATCCGGTCAACTTAGGCCTACTATTTTCACTTTTTCAAAGCACTAAATAATCATTTTGAAATACAATTTTTTCAGGGCTTCATTTTTAGACCTTAAAGACACTGGTAGCATGGGGACTCATGTAGCTCAGATTTTTTAACTGTGGTAAATGTTATAGCCAGTGGCTGTAATGGTTTAAAAAACAAAATACATAAAATGGTCAGTTTGAGTTTGTTTTCTGATTCTGGCGCGACAATACCATGCTTTGAGAAAGCCTTGTAGAAAAAAAATGTCTAATCGATCAAAATTATACTTCGTGACTTTCATGCATCTATAGGCCCTATAAAGGTTTAAAAAAAAAAAAAAAAAAAACCGGGGAAAGGATCAGGAAAGCGAGTCGTACGAGCAATTCCAAAACGTTACATGTATAATCTAAATTATACATGTAACGTTTTGGATTTCGGTGCAAACGGAGGCACCGATAATATAGGCCTATTCCATTTTACATTTAAATTTAGCGTCTGTTTTTAGTTCATTTGCGAGAAAGATGATCCGTACGCGTACGTTAGAATTAGGTTTATAGAATGTATGGCCTAAGTGGCCTAGAAAAAAATATCTTATATAACGCATACATGTTATGTTATCGCACTCGATAGCAAATCATCTGTATTACGTAATGATCCCTGATCAAATAAGACTTTTCATCAATGCGGTCTCCCGTGATAACTGTTATTGATTCTGAATAGGCGATTATTACGCAATGACGTACACGTGTTCCGCATCGTTACACCGGTGTCGTGGTCAGAACATAGATTGGACAATTGACAACGATCAAGATTTCAGAGTCATTCATGTACGTCAACTTCGCCAAGTGACAGCAGACATTCGATAACAATGTTTCCAGTTCAAAAAGCCTGAGCTACATAAGGTCTCTGAATAAGCCTACAGTTCATAACGATCATTAAGTGCTTTTTCTGACCATAGTTACCCCCCCCCCCCCGTAGACTGACATCTTGCAGAATTATCGTCGGCGGACAATAATTCATGTGTCGATTGTGTTCTAGGGTGTTTATTTGTCCATTCAAACACTGTCAAACATGTCAGATAGCGAGTTTGACATTTTTTTTTTTAACTTTAGATCCCGGCTTTAGATGGGGCTTCTTGGTGCAAAACGAAACATTCACAAAACGAAAGTGCGTGTGAACCAACGTATTGCGACTTTATAAAAATAGATTACACGTTCCTCAAAATTTTAACTTAGAGCCCTATGTCAAATGAATATTATACTACTGACCCATCAGAGTCATGTAGTGCCCCCCCCCCCCTGCTCACTATTGAAAATCGAGTACATGTCTGTCCCCGCCGGTTGACGCTCATAACTTGGAACAAATGATAATAGAGAAGAGATAGACAGTTTACATTGAATAATTATTAATTTGACAGTGGGAGAGAGAAAAGCGATATTTTGAGCACAGATATGTCGTAAAAAAAAATGAGAAAATATCATATGTCAGAACCAAAAACGTTTGCGGGTAACATAAATTTCGGTGACAAGTTTTATTATTTTGTTGAATTTATAGACTTACCAGTTTGGGGAGGATGTGAAACCCCGTTCACTTGCCGGGGAGCAGAATCTGCCAAAACAAACAGAAACAAAAACAAACATGAATTGGTATTCTTTTGAAAAACAGTTTTCAGTGCAGATCTAGTTGCAGGCAGTTATCTCTTTACACGCTGAATTTATTCCGAGGGGATAATAATGACAATTGTTCTTTTCACATACATGTAGTTTCTTTGAATTTTACTTTCCAATAAGTTATTGCAGTATTGAAAATGGTAATTTTCCTATAGATGTTAATACTTAAATACGTTAGCCATTTCAATTGTCTCCTGTACAAAGGTGAAGAAGAAAAATAATTATAAGGATTGTTCAATTTTTGCATGCACATGCAGATGCAACATTTAGCAAGCAAAGAGTTCCTAATACAGACATATTTAGTATCATATCACTATTTTTTCCGGTATTTTTCTTACCTTTTGGCAATTTTACATCCTTCTTCTCTTCCACCTGCCGTGAGGTAAGAGTTGGGTTCACCATTTTTTATCGCAAAATTGGATCTTGCAAAAAAAAATCCCTGGATTGAAATGCAGTACGTTCGAAGTGTCAAACTTGTACGTGAGGTCTGCACTGCCTGACGATTCAGTCACTCCACGTGTTGAGCGAACAGCTGAATGAGGGGAAAAATACAGGTACAGTCAGAAAGCGAGCTTATTATTGAGTACCTGTCAATTCAGGTTATTTTGAATAGAGCTAGAGTGGAAAAACGTGTATCTCAAGATCACGAAGTCCGCATTCAGTGGACGACACGCGACCCTATTATTTTAATGATACCTGCGCACTTTGCTGCGCAGAAGGTTTAGGAGTAAAAGTTAAATTATTCATGATGCATGACCTCGTCGGTACAGTATCCTCGCGTCTGGGCGTCTGGCGGATTTAATTGGTTGGGAATCTGGGAATGCCAGGGACCTACAACGAATGTCAAGTCCACAATAGCCAAGGTCATCGGTTCTGAGAGGTACTGGTATATTAAAGGTCATTGGTAATCGTCCAGAGGATTGAGAGTCCACGAAAACCTTGGTTCTTATCGGACAATACTGACCCTTGGAACCAGCACTGACCACACTGGGCTGTAAAATAAACTAATCGTAGACCTATAATTGACATAATTGATTTGCAGCTCCCTCCAGCCGATGAAATTTACTCGCAGTCTATAATGATTTTATTGAAATGGACACTGTCACGAATTTCAATGATGGAAAATCCCCGCACCGAAAAATATGTATTGTTATTCATCAGGTATAGCCCTATAGTATACATCGTCCTGATGGAAAAGTACCGATACGGTGGACACCACGTCACAGCTGAGTGCGCACGAATCCTAGGGCATGAATCTTGGCCAAGCCACTTCCACGCATGGCGTGAGGACATGGTGCAGGGGGTCTGTGGCTTTGCATACAATGTCTGAAGCAAAAATAGTGTGAACAGGGACATTTTTTTTATATATCAACGAGAAAAAACGTGCGTACTACCCCGGGTGCTACCACTTTAGGAAATGTGGGAGGGGGTTGGTCCCGGGTCTCACACTTCCCTGGTCGGGTGGGCCGATTGCGCGCATCACTTTTTTCGGGTAAGGGCTTCTTGTTTGGCTCAGGGTTTGGGGGATAAATTCACCCAAAAAATGCTGAAATATGGGGTATTTTTGTAGAATTCATGTTGAAGCTGAATACTCAAGAAAGATAAACAGAGGTCCAATATCTTGCAAAATACCCAGTAAAATATCACAGATACGGGGGAGGGGGGTATACAGCAACATGATACCCGAGGTATAGGTTTTTTTTCAACAAAATTTAGGTATGGCACTGACCTGCTCCTGATATTAAAAGTGAGGTCGACTTTAACACAATCAACATTACAGACAGTGATAGAAATGTACCGACCCCCCCCCCCCCCTCTCAAAAAAATACCCAAATAGACCATTAATTTGGACAATATGACTCAAGTATGTTGGGAATGTTTTCTAAATGGTGATTTTGATCAATATTCTATTTGGACAATGGTTATTTTGATCAATGAAAATAAAGGTAGACTCAAATTGTATATTCCCACTGGCTGAGAAACTCATGGTCCACTAATTAATTTATAGCTCTTATAAACGTACAGATAACTGCGCTTATTGCAATGTTTCGAACTTGGTGACGGTCTAAGTCGAGCGTCTTAAATCGCAGGATTTTTTAAAACCCCTTTTGGATATATTCAACGTCCAATTCAAGCAAAAATTTTCAGAATTTCGACCATTCAGACCCATTCAGACCACTGAACATTCTAATATACTTAGCCAACTCTGTCACCATGCTGGATTTATACAAAAATCTAGATTGTTCTGGACAACTGACAAAATAAGTGTGAATTTAGACAACACAGACAAAAAAGGGTTATTTACAACGTAATAGAGGAAACACCAAAAGAGCTGGAAAAGTAGCTACAGTATTGTTGGCAACACACTCATTGATGACATGGTAAATGCAAGCATCACTGTTTTTTATTTTATGTATATTTTATTTTATTTTATTTTATTACTTCTGACTGATTTTAGGAATTTGTACGTTTTCCTACATTTTGTGGTCGCAGATATACAGTTGATTACATGTATAATTTCATCAGCATACAATTGGGATTCTGCATGCAATAACATATGATGAGAAATTTGCACCTGTTACGTATACACAATACCGATAGAAATTTGCATCTGTTCTTTATACACAATACCTATGTGAAACTGAGGATGTCATAAAAAAGGATTAATAATTTTTGTCTGCCCTCGTCTAGACTCATCTAGTTCCATCAGTATAGGCCTATTTATCGTTATGTATCCATCTATCAAGATAAATAATTATTGCTGTAACAAGAAAATACACGTGGGCATTTGGTACAATTTCTAAAGCAGCCATGTAGGAGTTGCGTGTTTATCGTCCTATATGAAGACCCCCTACGTTATATTGCATTTCCCAGGTCAACCCTTCCCATACTGGGGTCCCCGATTATGAGACTCATATTTTGAGTTGTACTTTTCCATCAGGAAGGTATCGACCTATTATTCTTCCTGCGGCGAAAGTTCTGTTCTCGTAAACAACCTGAAAAGTTCGACAATAAGATTCTCTGGAAAATGAATTGTACGGATGCTTTCATATTCTTTGACAGTTCAATTGAAGGGCGCAAATTGGGTGCCAAAATACAGACTATGGTTTCCCTTTTCTCGTTTTCTGTTAGTTTGATAATATACAGACTATGTCTAAATGGAGCGTGACGTGCATTTCGGGTTGATTTACCGGCCATTTCAAACTACAGCCGAAGTAAAATTAGATAATTATAAACCTTTTTGCACAACACCAATCAATTTTATAGAGTATCATGTCACATCACACATGCCGAGTGTCTTTACTTCTTTACTTTGTACATGTAGACGTTTGTATGTGTATGTGTATGTGTGTGTATGTGTGTGCGTGTATGTTTGTGTGTTTCCATGTGTGTAGGTGTGTGTATGTGTATATATGTGTGTGTTTGTGTGTGTGGGTGTGTGTCTGTGTCTGTGTCCGTGTGTGTGTGTGTGTGTGTGTGTGTGTGTGTGTGTGTGTGTGTGTGTGTGTGTGTGTGTGTGTGTGTGTGTGTGTGTGTGTGTGTGTGTGTGTGTGTGTGTGTGTGTGTGTGTGTGTGTGTTGTCCGTGACTGTGAAATTGAAATGACCTTCCTTGCCATATGATTCAAATTATATTGGGATCATTATATATAATGTCCCGGCATTTTGCCAGGTCATAGGTTGAAGAGAGTAATGAACCTATACTGGCGTTTCAATCATCAAAGATATAAATGAATCAATATGAATCAATACCAATGAATGAAGCACTATGAATCAATATGAATGAATGAATCAATACGAATGAATGAATGAATGAATAAAGTTTAAAAAATGTCAATATGAATGAATGAATCAATATGAATGAATGAATGAATGAATGAATGAATGAATGAATGAATAAATAAATAAATAAATGAATGAATTAATCAATCAATCAATCAATTACTAACTATTAAATGTTTTGTTTAAATCCTAACACTTGATTATTCAGTTATGTTCAGTAATCTACAAGCTGTATATATAAATTTTCAAGTCAGAAGATCAAGGCTATTACATCTCCTGTGTTCCTTAAACCCCAACAAAAGTAATGAAAATGAATTTGTCACTGATTGTATTTTTACATACACCTAAATGATCCATCAATGCCCTGAAATTGTTTCCTCTAAAACTCATCAATTTTTGAGAAACTACTCAAAAATATAAAATGGGGAGGGGGTGAACCGAACCTAACATTTTCCATTGGTAATATATATAACAACTTACTGATTGCTTAAAAACCAAAATAAGTCAGTATAAATAATTTTTGGTCGGCTTGGTGTTGTTTTCTGATGTCTGGGGTGACAATAGAGTACTTTGTGAAAGTTTGATGAAAAGGTTGTATTTTCAACCAAAATTATACCTGGGTTTTAACTGATAAGTGTTGCAATAAAGCGTCCGATTTCAAAACTATAACCATTTTAAATCTTGGACGAACCCACTTTTGAAATAAATTATTTCAGCCTGCCATGTCATGCAAAAAATTACAATGAACAGAAATGATATTTTGATAAACCTTTGTGGTCGGAACTATAACGGACATCCAGTACGAACCTACGGTATTACAGTCAGGAGACTTGCCATGAGCTGAGGTAGCGTCAGAGTTTTTGATAAACTTTTCACAAGCGATCATTTGACTGTTGGACAAACCCACTTTATTTCAGTGAATGTCATGCAGGAAGTCACAATGGACAGACGTAATAGTATCAAAATAAACGTTTGTGGTCGGAACTGAACCACTGATTCAATGTTGTCATAAAACGTCCGATTTCACAACTAACCATTTTGACTTTTGAAAGACCTTACATCATTTCAGTCAAATATCAGGAGGTTACAATGAACATAGGCCTACCAAATGTCAGAGCTCTTGACAAACATTTGTCATGGGAAATGAATAAATGATTATGTTTTGTAATAAAGCGTCCAATTTCACAACCAATCATTTTGACTCTCAGACTAACCCTGCTTATTTCACTTTAGTCAGTGTCACGAAGTATAATGTCTGAGTTTCACAACCAATCATTTTGACTTTTGGACGAACCCACGGTATTACAGTCAAAGTCAGAAGGTTACATTGACAGACGTCAGAGTTGCTGACAAACCTCTGTCGTGGGAACTGAATAACTGTTAATTATTGTTATATCAAAATATTGACGTAATGCAGTAGTCTCATATAGTTGAGAATTATTATTCAGTTGCGATTGCAGATGTTTATACATATGTTGGTGCAACGGTACTCTCCATGTTATCGAATAAAAATCACACGAAATTTGCTTAAAAACTGGAACTTTATACCGAAATTCAAATAAGAAACCCTAGCCCCATTTAAATCCCGATCCCAAAGCATATAATTCTGCAATCCTAAAATGAAAATCCTGATTTGCTATTACTATTAGACATAATGTGAATCAGATGATGCACACAGACAAATGTCAATTTACCAATTGTACCCATATGAAAGGATGAATGGAGGATGCGAAAAACCCGACATCAAAAACAAGGTGAATGTGTTAGTCAAATGTTTTTATAATTATAACACAGAAGAATTTTTTATTTTTCGACTTCATACCCCATTCTTCCTCTGACCAAAATACAGTCAAATATGCCAATGGTGGCCACTAAAGGTTTTTTTTTGTTATTATTTTTTTTTTGAATTTGTATGGTCTTTAATTCATTTTCACGTGTGACTTATATGAAGAAATATGGGTATGTTATGCCTACGGGTATAATGTTCTGAATTATTGTAAAGACAATATAAGCTAACAATGACCACAGTTTAAACAAAAATGTTAGCTACATAATCATCCATACTCTAAATGTCTTTGATAAGGTCTAGAAAATGAATAATGTTTCAAAATGATTATTTAGTACTTTCAGAAAGTGAAAATCTATGAGTGTTCAGGTTGACGGGCTTCACCAGGCCCATTTCCTCCTCTAAAATTACTGTGTGTAGATCTAGGCTATTTTATATTCAATCGCAGTGAAAATTCATGGGTGACGTTCATTCATCCATATTTAGCATCGAGTATAATACTCTATACGTAATTTCTGCCGTGAAAGTTTCGTGGTTACACGCTTGCGTATTGTTACACAATCGTTGTCGGTATACTCACAGTGAAGAATACAAATTGTCAAAAATAACCCAATGTTACCAATATTGATCATATTGACAAAGAGAGAACAGAGCTTGAAAAAAAACCGATAATCCTTTGTGTTGGGTATACTTTGTAGAGGGATCATATCATTTGTGTCAGAATTCACACAGTGGCACTCTATTGAATGCGGAAACACAGATCAAGATATGTATTACATTATCATGGTTATGTGTTCTCTCTTCATTTTCATACTGAAACATTCCCTCACAATAACCATAACGATACATTTATTTACATGAGGTTCAATTTCATATTGTAGTAACAAAATTCTTATATTAAATGTGAGTGTTTTCATTTACCCACGTGATTTTTAATAACGTTTGAGAATACAAACAAATGAACATCAAAGGAAAGCAAGAAAAACATTAATATACACAGATCCATTTGTATGTATATTTGAAAGTTTGTGCATATAATGTTGTATTTATGTAAATTGAAATTTTAACTCGATCTTCTCTTCACTTTTTACAACACTGCGTATACATGTATGCATTCATTACTGTATAAACACACACACACACACACACGCATTCACACACACATACACACACATACACACACACACACACACATACACACACACATACACACACAAAACGACATACACACACACACACACACACACACACACACACACATGACACAACAAACGCATACCACCCACACACACATATACATTTACGGTATATTATATATATTGTATACATACATACATATATATTATATACATTTATATATATTTTATATATTATATATATTATATGTATTATATGTTATATATATTATATATTATATTATATTATATATATATATATATATATATATATATATATATATTATTATTATTATATATATATATATATATATTATATATAATTTATATATAGGCCTACTGTGTAATTTATTTGATAAAATTTCTATCTCAAATCCCCAAATTTTTCCCTGATACTAAACCCCCGTAGTTTTAGTGTTTCCATATTTATTGGTCACAGACCTGAAATTCGCCGACCCTGGGTTTAGCGGGTTGGTCTCGACATCGGAGTCGTGGTCGTGCACGCCGTGGTCTTCCGGTTCGGACATCGTGGTCTCGATAGCACGTCACGCACGTTGCCTCTCCGAGTTGACGGCGGGTAAGTTTGCCAGTCAGAGAATACAAAATATTTTGGTGCACCATATAGACACACCGTATACAAGTTTCTACACCATACTCCAAAGTGCATAAATATAAAAAGAAGTTAAAAAATGCAAAACCATTACCTTAGTTGCTCCTATATATAATGCACACTTTCGTGTTTAAAAAGTGAAATAAGACTGCCTGTAAAAATATTCGACCTTAATAATAAAACTTATCTATAATTGCACATGTACCCGGAGTTGCCAATTTGATTCACTCATCGATTAAAACAAATTTATGGTCCTGAATAAATTGCAGTATAGTTGGTGGTTCAATCCCGGATTCGAGACAGCTAAACCTGAATTAATGAAATTATCAATGAGATTTCATCTAGCTTTCTGAGTAAATGTCTTTTTTTTTTCGTTATGATCACTTTCTAATTTCAGATTATGGGAGTCATTTCTATAAATCTATAAATAAGTGAATTTAATCATTTCTGCTTGATAAACGATTACTATCCTAGGCTACTGTAACAGCTCGTACTTGTCTTTGCATCCTATCTGAGAGCTATGGTTGTGCCTTACCCTTTTGTTGATCTTTATTTTGCAACTTTTACTGTTTTTATTTTCTTCAATCAATATATTTCGCATGGACGTCAGAATATGCCCAACTCGACACTGTCTTATCCAAAGTCGTGGTGTTGGCAACATCGCAAGTGGCATCGTATGTTGTCTGCTTCAGTCACTGAACTTTCAGCGTGAAGGAGTTGACTGGCCCGCCGGGCCCGCTCGCCGGGGTAGGTTAGGCAAACACGGTTATCAGGTGATACACCCGTGCAGGTGATTGTCGCGTGTGAAACTCGCCAAGTGTCAGTCACACTTGGACTTGGACATTGACACAAGTAATCATTTCAGACGTAAAGACAAAGGTATTGAAGAGGGTCATTGTTTGATTTTGTCGATAAGCTGTGGACAGAAAAGAAAATGAACTTCTGACTAATTCCATTGTGAATAAATCATACACAATATACTGTGTCATATTAGTATTAATTATTAATATGCTACTATATGCTTTGTAATGGAAATTAAAATCAGCCATAATCAGACAAACACCATATTAACCAGGCAGTTAAATTGAAAGAATGATCTTGTTCACAAAATTCTGAGTAGTGTAATTGTAATGCCGTGCATTATAATCATGTATAATCATTCGTAGGCCTACAGATTTTTACAGGTGAATTTGCTGATGAAAAGTTTCGACAAAAAGAGTAATTGTATGTAAAGTGTATCAAAGTCCTATAATCGTTCCGATACCCCATTTCTAATAATTTTACTATGTTTGGTAGATGTGTAGTAAAGCCCATGGATGTTGTCCAAAGTGAAATACAATGAAACCTGTCTACAATGGCCACCCAAAGAAAATTAATAATGTGGCCTTTATAGGCAGGTAACTGATATAGACAGGTTTGTTTTAACTTGAGTAGTCTACGTGATGGTAGAATATAAGCAAGCAGCTGCTGTGACTGCTAAGACAGTTTTGACTTATATTGCAAAGTTCATAACCGATGTAAAAAGTGTATTCACCTTATTTTGACTCTTGTGGTTGTCTGGTTTGGAGGATTCTCTTGGTTTGGTTTTAGTTTACAATCTTAATAACTGTTGGGTTGATAATTAAGGTATATGCACTAAAATCGAAATACCAAGTTAGTCAGCCTAGGCTATATATAAATTTGAAATTTGAAAGTTTAATATTCATAGAAGTCTACGTGAAAACAATGATAATCCTGCGACCAAGTCGTTCAAGACATGCATGTCGATCCTATCTCCAAACAAAGTATAAATTGACTGAGAAAGACAATGTATCTTGGAATTTTATTATTTCAAACCACATGCACCCAGCTACTTTCCCTACTCAAAAGTATTTTGCAACATACACTATAACGCATGCATTTTTAGTTGAAGGGGTCTTTTTATAATAATATCCTAATGAAGTTTATTATTGGAAAATAAATAATTATTTGAAAAGAAATCAATAAATATTCTTTCTCCTTTTTTCTCCAAGGCGGAAAGATTATCAAACGCAGAGGGGCTGGAACATTTCTTCGCCTCCCTATAGGGGCGGGGTGTTAATTCACACTAGCATCGTAATTCGGTATCATATTTCCCGTGAAACGGTTTTGATGGTTTGGAAAAACTTCCAACAAAGAAAAAATACCAATATGTCAACCTGACCTACACACACACACACACACACACACACACACACACACACACACACACACACACACACACACACACACACACACACACACACACACACACACACACACACACACACACACACACACACACACACACACACACACACACACACACACACACACACACACATACACACACACACACTCGTGGGTCTTCATATTGTGTTCTCTCTATATACCACGATTGATAGGACTTAACGAAGGGATGGTCCATTGGGACGATGAAGACACGTCCAATGATAACACTTATGGCGGAGAAATGCCTGATGGTGACTACTATTATGACACCAACATCTATTACTGCTGCCGTGATGACGGATTTGCCTCACCCCCATCTACATGCCGCTGGATGATTCCTTCTACCTCTTGAAGAAGAATCACCAATGTCAGGAGGTAAGACCGATTGGAATTTTACGGCTGTTCCTCTGAGCAAGTTTCGTACTTAACACGTTGGAGACTAAGTACGAGATATCTTGTGTTGCGGTCTACGGAATATGTGTTTTCTATCAAAATCAAATCGTCTCCAACGGGTTAATGAAAGAGGTACGATTTAGAATCATTTCTTCAAAATAGCGGCGCCACTTAACCGCCACCCAGGATTTTAGTGCCTATTATAGTACCAATTTAATGTTGAAAGGGTTTTTGATACCTCTTTTTTAATTACTTTGTTAAATCAGAGGATGTTTTAATGGAACTTAAAAGCAAATGACATGATTTTCGGTAGTCCTCAACTTGGGGTGAAACTATTCTAGATAAACTGTACAAGGATTCTACTGTGAAATTTGGTAGTCAAAAGTTGACTCGTTCTAAAAGAGCTGTAATCTGCACGCCTTGTGACAGACAAATCTGTTTTGTAGGGTTCTATGGAATGTGTTTTGATCGCGGCTCGAGAGAAACAAAATGATAGTATGTTCATGTTTGATTCGGCTTGAAAAAACAAATTGAAGATAAATCCTTGAAGCCAGGAGATACACTCCAGCTGGTGTATCCATTGATATATCTTCAAGGGGCATGTTTTTTGTTTCTCACAATCATGTCACTTCCCATTAAAACATAAAGGAAGTAGGCCTATCTATTTATGAAATCAAGGATGTCTCAATGTATAGTGATCGTGGTGTAATGTACTAGTAATTACGATATATTATATTATGATTAGCAAATGACTGATTTCCTTACATAACGTTTTTTGTTTAAAATCAAAATCAGTTTCAACCAGTAAGTGAAAGGATTATGGGTGTAATGTTGGACCTTTTATAGACTCACAAGCAATTTGTATATAGAGCCATTTAAAAACATAAATTATCTTTTTTTTTGTGGTATTTAGTACTTATGACTGTGAGAATAAGACGAGTTTCAATTAAGGAAAAAAATGTATTCGATCAATTTTAATCACTATCTTGTTTGTTGTAATATGGCTAAGTTTAATTATAGGGTTTCTTGCTTATCATAATCATGTGGCATAAATTCTGAAATGGATAAAATTGCGACCACTTAATAGAAATTAAAAACTAAAAAATACAAATATTGTGGTGGATTTTGAATAAAACTTTGGTTATTTGATCAAGATTTGTTTGTTAATTTTGACCAAAGTACTACGTCAGACACTCTTTCAATACGTTTTCAGAGTGTATCATACGTTTAAGATCATTACCCCTTGATTACTGCCGGGCCTTTTGGCGCAGGATTTAATGGGATGTTACACAAGTGTAACGCCGGGGTAAAATTTTCGGGAGTTCGAAAATTCTTGGGGCGGAAAATGTTAAAAAGACCTAAATTTCATGAATTACATTGAGGAAACCCTGTGGTGTTTTTTTTTTATTTTAAAATCTTAGGGGGCACCCCCTTTGTCCCTATGTGGCGCTGCCCCTAGTGCTACACCATCCCTAGACTTTTATGAGCCATTGAGTCCTTCTGAGTTTCTGTGTTTGTGCATCAGCCTTTGTTTCAATGCTTCTTTTCACCACTCGAAATGAGAAAAAGTATGTTCCTGCATGTCATCCAAATTCTTTCTTATGTTTCTTTTCTTTGAATGTTTGTTTGTCTGTCTGTCTGTCTGTATGTTAGGTGTATGGTATGAAGTACACTGAGGAGTACATCTGGTGGGACGACAACGATGTAGCCAATCAAGATTATCACACCGGCTCTCATCCTTACCGAGGGGAATATTACAACAATGTATACCTGGGATTCTGTTATTATGAAGTGTTGTAGACACAATGGCCGGAATTCGCCGAGGGGATTTAAATTCGAATTTTAGTCAAATCAAAGTTTTAATTGAGTATGGGAGGAGGTAGTTCCAAAATAACGAATTTAAAAGATTCGAATTCTTTTAAAGTGAGATAAATATATGTTTATTATGAAGATGCAACCACAAATACTACATTATACATACTACTAGTAAAAAAAATATCCTGAACTTTGAGGTGCCGAACTAACCAAAATGACTGCGCTTACGCACCAAACTGAGTTCTAATGTGTGGATTGCATGACCATTCTGGTGCTCATTAGGGAAATTTCATATTTCCTGAATTGTAAGCTTTTTCTCCAATTCTTTTTTTTTTTACTTAAAGACAGAGTTTAATTTTTTTCCTGAAGTTAATTCTATTTTCTGTCTAAAATTTCCTGAAAAGAAACCTCTCTGGATTCAACGCAACTTTTACATACATGTCTTCTACTCTCACTGATCTTTAACCTTGTACGATAAGGACCGACGGTCCGTACTTCAAAAAAGGGTGTACTTAAACACGGTGTCCAATTCAGCAGGAAACGGACAGTAATTCTTACTAAAATTATATTATTCAATTAACAAAATTTGATTGTCCAACATTCTTTTAATGATTGTTAGGACCTTGATGAAGAACAGTTTTTGTAACTGATCTTGCTATCCTGTATAAATATGCTTTGATAAATAAATCGATGAATAAATGAATAAATAAAACTCAGTATCAAGAAGTTTCATAACTTCAGTGTGATCTGAAATTCATTATGTAGAGAATTTAAGAACAATACCTTCATGTAATATTACTTCTCCACTAATTAGAATAAAAATGCCTACTGTTATATTTTATTGGTACACTATTATAATAACTGATGTAGACCTATATGGACTTACATATGAGCCTATCGCATGTTTGTTTGAGATAAAAGTATTCTCCCAATCAAGTCAATCATAATAACCGGGTCTTGTTCATGAGCTGTTAATATGTTTGAGATAAAAGTATTGGGGAAGCAGTTCAAAAATTAATTTTAGTATGTTTGTTTCCATAAAGGTGCAATAACCAAAATCTGCAACATGCTTTGTTTTACAGCTTGTCTGTTGGGTGCTTGTCTGGATTATGTGGAGTTGG
>JZLH01S0497318.1:6565-25779 GCA_001188425.1 Eucidaris tribuloides
ATATACTCTAAAATCAAGTAAACTAGCCACACATTCTCCTGTGAAAATCTTGTAGTCAACTACTCATTCTAATATAAACAATGTCAATAATCACTCTATCACTGAAACCTGCTGTGCGGCTCTCTAATGCGGAGCTTATTGTTATTGTCCCGGTATAAAATTAAGATACTCTCTGTTTATGTTGACTTCCTTAATAAACAAATAACAGACAAATCTCCCAGGTGGAGATCACTCCTGCTAGGTATAGTGTATATATTCAACTGATTTTCTTGAAGCATTTTCAAGTTTCCCAATCATGCATTAACCTTTTAAAGCCTGCCCAATTCAAATTTAGTTTAATGCACCAAGGGAAAAATGAAAATCTTTGCTATACATGTTTAAGCAAGTATTATTTTGTGATTTTTTATTGAAATCTTATGCCCCAAATCAATAACCCCAATAAAATTTAGAATGAGTTTTTTATATGAATTTATGAAAAATGTCATGGGGACCCTGACATTTACCTATTTATTACATTAATAGAATCCAAAGGTAATAAGCGTTACTGTTATCCGATAACCTATCGAAAGAGCAGAGTCTCTTCATATCAGGTATAACTATATAACTTAACCCTATTAACCTTGACCAATGTAAAAATATGGTAAAAAATGGTCCCCCCCCCCCCCCGACATTTTCATAAAAATCATATAAAAAAAAACTAAAGACAATTCAGAATCTCATTATTGCAGGTTCATACTTGGTGCATAAAGCTTTCAAAATACACACACACACACACACACCACAAACTGCTTAAGATAAAGCTTTCAAATAACAAAAATCACAAAACTAAACTTGGGCTTTAAGATACACATATATGACCTACATGTATTAATGCCATGAAAATTGCTCGCTCTGAAACCCTCCCAGTTTTGAGAAATTACTCAAAATGTAGAATCTCGGGGGGGGGGGGGAACCTTAGATTTCCCATAGGGCCAAACAAAATAATATGTTTGTTTAGGGTAACATGGTTTGAAAAAATTGGGACGGATGGAAGGAAAAAAAAATTATTTTATGAAAAATTTTTATTTGCATATACTACCTTCTTTCTATTAATATTCAAGTGTTTGTTAGATCGCTTCAGTTTATTAATTAATATTTTTAATGTAAAACATTTCTCGTCCGATTTTTTTTTGTTGGGGGGGGGAAGCCCCCCCCCCGTCCCCCCACAGCCCCACAGCCTCTCCCCATAGAACCGCGCCTGGGTTAGTGATAAATTGTGGAGAGTCTTGGAGGGACTTCCCCTTTCATATTTTCCCTTTTCTCTCTCCCCTTTCCTTCATTTTGCTGACTGGGAGCATGAATTTGCCGACTGCGACTAAGGCCGGGACTAATACCCGGGTACCCGGGTACCCGCCCGAACGCCTCGGGTCCCAGGTTAAAAAATCAATACTCGTTACCCGAAAATTGCAAGCTGATTTTTATGCCTCCGCCCCGTAAGGGAGCCGGAGGCATTATGTTTTCGGGTTGTCCGTCCGTACGTCCGTTCGTCCGTGCGTCCGTGCGTCCGTGCGTCCGTGCGTCCGTGCGTCCACACTTTCTTGTGAACAAGATTACTGAAGTACCGTTGGAGGGATTTTGATGATACTTGGACCAAGGATGGACCACTAGGCAGGGATGAATTTATTAGATTTTGGGACAAATCCGTCAAGGGTCAAAGGTCAAAGGTCAATGAACTTTGTCCTAAAATGCCATTTTCTGCCTATAACTCCAGTTAGGAGTGCTCACTGTTGATAAAATTCGGTGGTTGGATTAAAAACAAAAGACAAATATGTAGGTAGAGTCACAGGGGTCAAAGGTCAAGGTAAAGGGTCAAAGGTCAATGAACTTTGTCCCAAAATGTTGTTTCCTGCATATAATGACAGTTAGGAGTGCTCACTGCTGATGTAATTTGGTGATTAGGTTCAAAACCAAAAACCGAATATTTTGGTAGAGTCACAGGGTCAAAGGTCAAGGGTCAAAGGTCAATGAACTTTGTCCCAAAAAAGCCATTTTCTGCATATAAGTTCCTTAAGCAGTGCTCACTGCTGTTGTAATTTGGCAGTTAGGTTCAAAACTAAAAGGCAAATATTTTGGTAGAGTCACAGGGGTCAATGGTGAAGGTCAAGGGTCAAAGGTCAGTGAACTTTGTCCCAAAATGTCATTTTCTGCCTATAACCTCAGTTATAAGTGCTCACTGTTGATGCAATTTGGTGGTTAGGTTCAAAACCAAAAGAAAAATAATTTGGTAGAGTCACAGGGATCAAAGTTTAAGCTGAAGGGTCAAAGGTCAATGAACTTTGTCCCAAAATGTCATTTTCTGCCTATAATTTCAGTAAGGAGTGCTCAGTGTTGATGTAATTTGGCGGTTAGGTTCAACACCAAACGACAAATATTTTGGTAGAGTCAAAGGAGTCAGGTCAGGGTCAAGGGTCAAAGATCAATGAACTTTGTCCCAAAATGCCATTTTCTGCGTATAAGTTCAGTAAGGAGGGTTGATGTAATTTGGCGGTTAGCTGCTACATAGTGGGTGCACTGGGCGGAGGCATACCCATCGACTGCGCGGAGTCGAACTTCTCTAGTTTTTTCTGTCTTACAACGATGTATGCATGACAAGAAGCATCACATACAAACACAAATCTCTCTTTGAATCTCACTAAATACCTTCAAAATATCCTCAAATATCTTTGACAAGATGAACATTACCAAGAATTATGAAATCATTCATGTTCTGATAACGTTCTCTTCGTTTTAAAAACGAACCGTATCTTGTACGTACGATCCATGCACAGTCTAGCAGCTGAACTGCGCTAGCACTGGGCCACCATCGCCACCAGGGCTGCCACTCAAAATTTTAATCAAATTTAATTTCCCCCTACGGCGCATGCTAGCTAGCTAGCTGCCTACGGACGATATTGGCATATCGCCCCCTGCGACGTGAAGCAGCACAGTTTTGACTTTCGCGCGACCGGTACGGCACAGTACGAAGGCGCCTTCTACCTCATGTGGTTTTAGCGGGGTGGTGCAGCGAACGGGGAAAGGCTTGTAGGGGAAATCCCCTACCGTATATTTAACGATGTGTTAAATTCGCCGTTGAATTCATCACGCATTGGCTTTGTCATTTTTGTTTGGAAACGTATTCAGATCGGTTCTTTTTTTCGGTGGAATCTATTCATTTTTAAAAAGGTTTGCATTAGTAAAGGAGACAAAATAAAAATATTTACTGCTATTTCCGGTCAGATCTGACCAATTTTTACACACGGGCTGTGTATGAAATATTTTATTTTTTCTCAAAAGGCATAAACAATTTTCTGTCGGCACCTAAAAAAAGGGACGGGCGGGTTTCCGGAAACAATTTTTTTTTTTGTTAGGCCTAGGTAATGTACATACCATTAAATGTTCTCCTTTAATTTCAACAAATTTGTCTCTATAAACAATTTTAAGTAGGTTTGATGATGTTTTCTGATGTCTGGGGTGACAGTAGAATACTTTGTGAAAGTCTGATCGACCAAATCTATAATTGGGCTTGAAGTACCTTTAAGGGCAGGGAATCTTTTTTGCACTCTTCCAGCAGCACAACAAAACATTACTCATGCCTTGTATTTATGAAAGACATGTTTGTGGAAACTGATGATCAGTAATGACCAGGGAAAAAATTAACATTTTCTTTTCGGGGGCTACTTTTCCCGTTTCAGAGCTGTCCAGATATTTTTTTTGTATTGAACCCTGTGGTAATTTACGTAGGCTCTTTTACACATTTCAGGGGCTCTTTTGGCCATTTCGGGGGCAAAATCGCCCCGAGCCCCCGTGTATTTTTCCCCTGGTAATGACCTAGAATTTGAAAAATACACCACAAAGACTGGTTCTTCTTAATGTGAAGTTCACTGAACTGAGTCAGTTCAGTAGTAGTTGTTTTATTTCAATATTCATGTATCTGTATGTTTAGAATAGAACATACATCTTACCTATAATGGCACTGCTCCATGATAACATTTTGATTCCGTTTATTGCATACAATGTAGTGTTGTATAAATTTGCTGGAGGTGTGTGTGAATTTACCTTACATTAAATTATGCGGAAGATATTAAATAATGAATCAGTCTGTTACCATGGAGGAATTTAAAAGAAAATGCAGTGATTTTTCGTCACTCATCAAATTATTTTGTTGATCCTACCTGTCACAAACTTCTGAATAAGGAAAAGGAGATTAAATGGATGAATTACAGAAACTATGTAATTTGCTCATCAAATGGAAAAAATAAATCCATTTGATTTACTTATGATAAATAATAAACTACATGTGAATTGCTTATCAAATGAAAAAAAAAAACCCAGCAACACAAATCCAATTTAATGTATTTATAAATAATTGAAACAAACAGAAAACGCAAGTTTTCCTTTGCAGGTAGCTTTGTACACTACTTGCTATCATTACAATACATGTTACGATGAAAGCATGAATCCTGTTACATATTTAAATTTTATATGTAATCATTTGATTTTTTAGATCACATAGGTGACTCGTGTCTATTCACACCCGGGCTCATCATAATATTTGAAGACTTTTGCACAATTACGTATAATTGACATCATAGACTCGATGGTCTACCAAAATGAATATATATTTAGTGAAATTATTCAATCAAGTTTCTTCTTCTTCTTCTTTTCTTCTTCTTCTTCTCTCTTTTCTTCTTCTTCTTCTTATTCTTCTTTCTTCTATCTTCTCTTCATTTCTTCTTCTTTCTCTTCTTCTTCTTCTTCTTCTTGTCCTCCTCCTCCTCCTTCTTCTTCTTCCTCTTCCTTTCTCATTCTTTTCATCTTGTTCTTCTTTTTCTTGTAATTATAATGTAGTCATTTATCATGAGGAAGCATTTCTTCAATGACGAGGAGACAGGATACTTCAAGACGCAGAAGAGAGAGGGGCCTGTACAGAATCCAATGACGGGTAAGACTAAGAATTCAAACAGGGGAATCCCCGGGATGTACATGTATAGTACTAAGCCATTAGAGACTAGATTTTCAACAGGAAAACCACTCATGATTGATCTGCAACTAATGCAAATGACAAACTAAACCCCCAGTCATTTTTCAAAAGTAAGCGCTCTTTCGTGATTTATATGTATTTCAAATTGGGTTTTTGTACTTGCTTCTTGATGAATCTCTGAACTTCATAACTGAAGTAAAATGTAAATCAAACATGCTTGTAGGCAATGTCTGCATTAATTTGAAGGACTTTATTTATTTGCAAACCAAAAAAGATATACCTCAATATCCAAATCTCAAATTACATTTATCATCTTAAGTTACATTTATCATCTTATGACAATTGGAAAAATCAGCATTATGTAAATTATATAAAGTTGGTGGTTTATATATCCCTGGATCACCACCTTAAGGCACTCTCTCATAAATTTCCTCTTTCTGTTCATCAGACCATAATCACGCAGGGAAAAAAAGGGAGCGCGGGGCAATTTCGCCCCTGAAATTTGAAAATGAGCCCTCGTAAGTTGCCATAAGGTTCAATACAAAAGAGTATCTGGAAGGCAATAATTTGAATGAAACAAGAAAAATCGTCCCCGAAATGAAATGTTTTATTTTTTTCTCTGTAATCACGTCTGTACCTGTAGGTTGTGCATCCCCTCCACTATGATTATTCCTAGCCCAGCTGCCACAGAGGCGCTCAAGCCAAATTGCAATGGTATATCTCGTCCTCGGTTACCTTTTTGTACACCTGGGTGGAGCGGGGTATTGCGGATAAAGTGTCTTACCAAAACACACAGACGCCGTAACGGTATTCAAACCAGGGACCCAGCACTGGATGTGTGAATTGACATAAAACAAACTTATATGCATTGGGGCATTACATAATACAGTCAACTTTGCGTAAATCAAATCTCTCAGGACCTCGCAAATAACCGTTGACTTAGACGAATTTCAAGTTTCAGTTTTTTACACAATTTATGATAGAGATGAAGATATAGAAAAATGGCGGCTAAAAGTATCATGATTGTACCAATGTTGCAGGGGGGGGGAATGAAAAAGGCAGAGAGGGAATGGGGAATGGGAAATTTATAACATCGTTATGGTCATGCTGACAAGCAGAGATCAAAAGGTCAACCCATTAAAACCACCAAGACTTACAGTTGTCAGTGGCCACTTTGACCTAGACAAATTATTTAACACGTTTGGTCCCTTTGGGACTCTAAACTATGTTCCAGATAGGAGAAATTTGATTTAAAAAAATTGACTGAACCCTTCAGATGCCAGATTATTTAAACCTCTATAAACTTTACATGTATCATTGGTAGTGGTGCAGATCTGCGACTTCGGCACTTTAAGTGTAAAAGAAAAACTTCCTATTGACAAAACACAGAGCAAATTGGGACTGTAAAAAATATTTGGCATAGGCTATAATTTGACTTGTGCGATGTTGAATTATGTAAATTAATCTGTATACAGTACTGATATAATAACAGAAGAATGGTTGATTTTCTCCATTATATGTAGACCCATCCATGATGACTGACATGCTGAAGGGCAACCTTACAAACATCCTACCCATGATTGTCATCGGTGGATGGATCAACTGGACCTTCTCAGGATTTGTTATCAGTAAGTACTCTAAAACTTAAAAAGACACTATACAGGCAAACCCTATTATAATAAGGATGGCTATAGTGAGAACTCACTTAAAGATAAATGTCATGATTGGGGGTAGTCCTCAACTTGGTGTAAAAACTATTCTAGAATCAAGTAAACTGTGCAGGGATTCTATCATTCTACTGTGAAAATTTTGTAGCCATAAGTGGACTCATTTTAAATTAATGTCCACTACCTTGTAACAGACAAATTGATGGTGTAGCCTTCTATGGGGATTAAATCTCTGTTGTGCCCTGATAAAATTAAACTGCTGGCCTGTTTATGCTTGATTCTCCTTAAGTAAACAAACTCAAGACAAATCCTTCCAGCCAGGAGATCCACTTCTGCTGGTGTACATTTGTTTTTTTTTTCAATCAGTTTGGTTTTAAAGGCATTTTTTATTTCTCCCAATCATGTCACTGAGCTTTAATACGAGGACATTTATCATATGTCCCAAGTTTTTTTCCATACACCTTCGTGTATTATGCTTCTCATATAACGAGATCAGTTCCAGCAAAATTTCTGCTACAATGAGGTAAACTCCCAGCCTGAAAGTATAGAAAAACAAACTTTGTTATAGAAGAAGTATAGTTGTTCATGGAAAAAAAAAGAAATATAGTTGTTGACAAATGTGATATGCCAATTTTGCCAACATTCTTTGGGGTATTATATTAGGCCCTGGAGAAAAAATTGATTATTCGGTTACCTTTTTGCCGATCAATATTCAAATGCGACTTTAAAATGAATCGATTATTCGTCGGGTGACGAATACATAGTTAAAATGCCTTTATAGTTGAAACTCAAATACAGTGACTAGTTGTTTTACAAAAGAAAAAAAACTAATTTAGATATCAATATTCAAGGCAAGGAAAACATTTTAAGCATGTTCGGAACCCAAATATATCATTTTCAAACCGAAAACAACGACCAGGAACAGTGGATTTCCAAATGGCGACATGTAAATACGGCCATCCGAGTGGCATTACTGTACCATCCCCACGACATTGCGGTGGAAAATATTTTTTGCCGATACAAAAACAAGACTTCAAATATTAGTTTTGAAAAACAAACATGGCAAAAAATACCGTAAATTTAAACTTATTCTTTCCTTTGCTGTCGTTACTCTTTATGAAATTGCCGTCATGCATTCGAAAACTTGATTCTTCTACGGCTATTTGAAGTTTATCGCACACGGTCGGTATTGATCATGGGCGCTGCCATTTTGTATTACCCACCAGACCGCGCGTTCCGGTTCATCAGTGGAGGAAACAGCGCGTGCTGTGTGCGTGTGCGATGGCTGCATTCATTGCAGGCGTGATTCACCAATAAAAAAAAAAAAACAATTCGTGCGGGTGAAGATAGTTAAATCCAGTCAAACTTCCCTTCAATACTGAAGGGAAGTTTGACTGTAATTAACTATCCTCACCCGATTCGCGCGAAGGTAGGTATTGATCTTTATGCCTGAAGCATCTCCATATTAGTATTATTTCAATGTTTGTGCTAACAGTAAATTCCAAATTTTAATTTTCTACGGGGGAAAAACAATTACTATTCGTTTTGGGGTTTCTGTGTTTTTCATTCCCAACTTTTCATCCGCTACTAGATCGTCATTTAACATGTTTAGTCCTTAGTCCCATATGCTTGTTTTCGCATGTGTTGTATTCCGATTCGAATAATCGAATAATTCGAATACCTTTCCCATCAACTATTTGATTGTCAAAATAGGTATTCGTCCCAGGGCTAGTATATATGAAATATTGCAAAAATTGATGTGCACTTGCCTATGTTTGCATGCTTACTATATTACAGCCAAGGTGCCCTTTCCTCTGACGTTACGCTTCAAGCCGATGTTGCAGCGAGGCGTGGAACTGGCTTCTCTAGATGCATCGTGGGTATCCTCCGCCAGCTGGTATTTCCTCAACGTCTTTGGACTACGTAGCGTCTATTCTCTCATCCTCGGCGAAAATAATGGTAAGTAAAAGTGCACATGTATCTGAGCAAGTCATCCCCCCCCCCCCCCCCCCCCGCCCCACCCTTACCTATTGGCCACAACAAATTTCATGTTTGTTTCTTTATAGCTACATTTTCTGCATTGACAGATTTTCTTTATCAACATTTTCCTTTCAGTTCTTTACCAAATATTTTCTTTTCAGTTCATTATTTTTTCAAACTCCGTATGCGTTATCTAAACAACAGCTTGCCCCCCCCCCATCCTTGGTTAACAGTGTATGCATTCCACCCATGCAATTTGTGATAAAATACTATCTCTTCATACATACACATAAGTTATCAAAGTTTATGGATAGGCCAGTAGTTGGCCTACAGTCCTGGGCCACAACTGTGTATGTGCACAATATAGTGCACTCTCGTTATAAAAAAACACAGATATAACAAAAAATTGTTTTAGTCTAGGCGATCGGTGCAAAATATGGCTAAAATAGTTCAGTTAATGATAAAAGCATGAAATTTGGCACAACTATATTTGGGGCTATACTGATCATTTTCAAAGGTGGAGCCAACGGATACGGCATGTTTCCTAGCAACGATTGCTAAGAAACTTATTGACCATAGCAACGAGCCATTTAAGCATATCTTATCCATTTTGAAAGGATGATGCTATATGTTTTAGCATCAAAACTATCTAAACACATGATTCGAAGCCACCACTGTAAGTGTCAACAGAAAAAAAGTATTTGTTTGTTGCTAGGCAATATACCGTAAAGTATATCTTAATTGTTTGTTAAAGGACATGATTGGGGGTAGTCCTCAACTTGGAATGAAACTACTCTAGAATCAAGTAAACTATGCAAGGATTCTCCTGTGAAAATCTTGTAGTCAAGATTTGACTCATTCTAAAATAAACAATGTCAATATCACTCGTAGCACGGAAACCTGCTCTGTGGCTCTCTATATGGGGGCTTATTTTTATCGTCCCCGGAAAAAACTAAGATACTCCTATGTTTTATGCTTGATTCTCCTTAAGTAAACAAATACAGACAAATCCTCCCAGTGTGGGCAGATTCCACTCTGTCTAGTGTATAGTTGGTATATATTTCAACTCATTTGGTTCTTTAAGGCATTTTCAAGTGTTCCAATCATGTCACTAGCCTTAAAATGTTTCAACCTAACAATTGCAGCAGAGATGTATTCGGGTATATCATAATTTGTACAGATTTTCACTCGCATCGATGGTTAGTTGCAAATAACGTAATTTTTTTATTGCTTAGTGACCTATTTACCATGCAGCAAGCTGTGTATATGATGAGAACATCCAGCATTATGGCTATCCATTAAATTTCAACACAATTTTCTTAGAATGCATATCTTCTGGAAAGAGTGAATGCTATGGTGTTTTATATACCATACATCAAATTAAGCAATTTGTTGGGCAATACATTAATGAAAACAACCAGCTGTTTTTGGTCTCAACAATAAATATTCTCACCATAAACTGTCTTAAGTCATTAGTTTCAGGCATTGTAACAATCTCCTATGCATGTGCAATAAACAGTGCATTTGAAGTGCACTCATACACATTTGCTTTCTCTACACCTGCTCCTACATGGCACTCCAGCAGCTCTGGACAGGATATATTGTCCGCAGGGGCATCCACTGTTTTAGGCAAGTCTATCTCCACACGGAAGAGGAGGGCAACTGGCGGCATGACGTAGTAGCAGGTCCCCAATAGTGCCCACCTTGCAATGCTACCCTCCTGATAATGTTGCTGTAAGGCAGCCTTGGTGGGAGGAAAAGCCGACATCTGACGTCCTTTCGTGTGAATACCAGCTTTCTAACAGAGGAGGATGGTGAAGTATTCTAGAAAAGCCTCAGTCTCTTCAAATATTTGTTTTGATGTACTGTGCAGCTCATAGAAGGCTCCAGGGAGTTTGTCATGTGTCTAGCTCCCACACTTCCCATCCTGTCTTCTTTCCAACTTAATTGGGCAAATAAGACATGGTGTCCCAGAGCGTGAAAACATGGGACACTGGGAATACTGATGATTTTTGTGGACCAAGTGAGACACTATCTTATGAGCTGGGACGTAGTGATAGTTCTTGGCACTTCCGAAAGCAGGCTAGAAGTGCAGTCTTTCAAGCTGCTGTTCAGGTCACTGCTGGCACAACTTTATCACAATCTATGGTCTGATCAAAGATCTTGTGAAAGCCCTGGCTGACGGCATCAGCAACATGTACCATGATCTTGGAATCTACTTCTTCATGATTGCAGGGAGTAATGCTGGATGTGTCTTGTGCAGGTAAACATAGTACACTGGCACCATCATTAACAACAGGAAGTTTTCTGCTGATGCACTTAAAACTCATGTATCATTAAGAAGTTTGAGCAATTCCTTCTTGTTGCCATTCAAGCGAAAGGAAAACTGTTGCGAGATCTTTGGTACGGGACTGGACACCTCAACATGGCTACGTTGGCTAGGTCCCATATGCTTATTCTCTGGTCTGTGCCTTTAGACGGCTGTCAAGTGTTGATACCAGAAACTATATTCGCTGGGTCTTGTGTTGCTTTTTGTTATGTGTGGGACAAACACATCAGCAGCACAGTTACCAAATATCTTTCAATGATGATCACATCCGTCTCTGGCCTTAAATCACATGAGGACTTGACATGTTGTTCAAGACACCCCATGAGATCCAACTTATTCCCCAGATGTAACTCTCCATAGAAAGAAAGAGAGGTGGAAATGGATGGTTTCATGGCTGAAGAAATTGTCTTTTCCTCATCTCTTGTTTGGCATGCAACATACAAAAAAGGGGATTCACTTTTGAGAAGTTTGGCCCATGTCTCTGCTTTCTTTGAATCATGTGCTCGTTCTGTGAGCAGTACGACTTTGTTCCTAGTGATGGTTGCATGGTACTTGGTATATTGTTGGTTTGATGTTGGCGCGGAGTCGCTCGTCCACAACTATTTCATACTCTTCTTGATTGTATTGTGGTGAGCCACTCAGCTCGTCTCCATGATTTCCAAATTCAAAAGGAGTGCATTTCATACCCACAACCGAGTTTTATGTCGTCCTTTTGTAATCACCCCATCTTTCTTCCCATTATCATTTCTATCTCTCTTAATAGCTGATGTAATGACTGAGTACTCTTTTTCTTTTAGTTTGGATCTTTCCATTCTCTTTAGTTTGATATGGTTGTGTGTAATATGTTGTGGCTCTCAAATCTCAGTTTCTCCGACATTATCTTACTGAGCTACATTCCTGGCGTGTATAAAACCCTTTACGATAGTAACGCAATACGTAATGAAATATGTTACAATGTTAAGTAAAATTGGTCTGCAAACATCAAATTTGCATGGTTGCCAAGAAAAATATGTTGCCTAGCAACTGTTTCTATGATATGTACATTACGATTGCTCCAGAGTGGTGTTGGTATGAAGAGTGAAGCTGCAGATATTGGAATACATTAAAATTGTTTGGTAAAAGTGGTCTGCAGGTATCTTGCATGTTGGTTGCTATGGAAAATATGTTACTTAGCAACCGTTGCTAAGCTATACACAGTTTGCGTTGGCTCTACCTCTGAAAATGTTTAGAATGACGTGAACTACATGTGTGCCAATTTTCATGCTTTTATCATCATCTGAACAATTTTCGCACCGATCGCCTAGACTATTTTAACAAAGTTAAGTTTGTGGTCCTAACAGTCAAAATTTCTTTGTATTTTATTGTTTATGCAACCCTGATATAATAGTAATTTTTCTGGTTCCAAGCAGTTTGTTAAATTACTGTATTTCAAAGACACAGGCTAACATTGTGGAGCTTCAAATTAAAAACTTGTCAAACCTTGCTATCTGAGCTACGTAGTAGTGTTTGAATGGACACATAAACACTTAAGAATACAAAAGTTTGAAAATTTATGCTGCCACTGGCAAGATATGAATGAATAAACAATTAATACTTGGGCCGTGTAACAATAGCCTAGATCTACACACAGTAAGTCTATGGGAGGAAATTGGGAGGTGAATCTAGTCAACTTACAATTTTCACTTTTTTAAAACACTAAATAATCATTTTGAAATACAATTTGTTCAGGGCTTCATTTTTAGACCTTATCAAAGACACTTAGAGCATGAAGGATTATGTAGCTCACATTTTTTAACTGTGGTAAATGTTAGCTAGAGGCTTTAAAAACTTGTCAAACCTTGCTATCTGAGCTACATAGTAGTGTTTGAATGGACACATAGACACTTTAGAATACAAAAGTTCGAAAATTTATACTGCCACTGGCAAGAATGAATAAACAATTAATACTCGGGCCGAGTAAACAATAGCCTAGATATACACATAGTAAGTCAATGGGAGGAAATGGGCAGGTGAATCCGGTCAACTTACGATTTTCACTTTTTATAGCATTAAAAAATCATTTTGAAATACAATTTGTTCAGGGCTTCATTTTTAGACCTTATCAAAGACACTTAGAGCATGAAGGATTATGTAGCTCACATTTTTTAACTGTGGTAAATGTTAGCTAGAGGCTTTAAAAACTTGTCAAACCTTGCTATCTGAGCTACAGAGTAGTGTTTGAATGGACACATAAACACTTTAGAATACAAAAGTTTGAAAATTTATGCTGCCACTGGCAAGATATGAATAAATAAACAATTAATACTCAGGCCAAGTAAACAATAGCGTAGATCTACACACAGTAAGTCAATGAGAGAAAATGGGCAGGTGAATCCGGTCAACTTAAGATTTTCATTTTGAAATACAATTTTTCCAGGTCTTCATATTTAGACCTTATCAAAGACACTTGGAGCATAGAGGATTGTATAGCTGACATTTTTTAAACTGTGGTCAATATTATTAGCCTGTGGCTTTAAATGGTCCTGAGCTTTTTCTGTTATACATGGCAGAAAATTGTTGTGCAGGAAATTATTCTGCAGACAACAAGTTTTGACTAGTTCTTTATCTTCTCTTCCATTTCACTGTAAATGTAATGAACATTTAGAAATATTCCAATGATGTTAGTTGATCGATGGTTGATTGCATACCTTTCCTTGGATTATCATTTCAGCTGCAGACCAGGCCCGCCTAATGCAACAACAGATGAGCCAGGGCATGGCTATGGCACCAGACCCTACTAAAGCATTTAAGGTAAGGCTAAGATTGCGTAATAATGATATATGCAGTCCGCCTTGTCTTAGCAAACACCCATTCAGAAGGGACACCCTGCCTATAAAACTACACATGAATTATTATCCTTACAGAAAGGAGACCTGTCTAGAAGAACACTTTCACTGTTTCCTTTCAGTGTCAGGGGCAGTGCCAGGGTAAAATCGTATGGAGGGAGGGCGAAAACCAATTGGGGGGGGGGGGGTGCGAGAATGTCAAGAAGGCACTAATGTGACCGGTCACCACAAAACGCACCATAATTCGGAAAAATAAGAAATTGTGTTTTCCATATAGTCTTAAAGTCAAGATTCTAAGCTACAAAATGCTCATAGTGCTCATTCATGCAAAACGGTAGGCTTTCGACAACTGTTCCGAAGAAATCTTGGTAAAACTAATCACTTTCCAAAAGGGAACTGTGGATTGGACAATCCTTTCTGGCTCTTACAATCACTATCAATGTAAAGTTCATAAAAGTAGCTTTGTGGTGATACCAAAATCATTACGAGGGGACTTGACGATGTTGAAAAACAGTCAATTGTATTTAGTGTTACATTATGGTTAATCTCGCGACGTAAAGGTCAAATACGGCAAAATTTTTAAGCTCCTGCAAAAACATATCGAGGTTCAGTTCGAGAAAAATCATACTTCTGGATCGTTTCTGGTCCTCTAATTTTGACAAGTGAAAGATGAGTGTATGCACTTTTAGAAAATATCAAAATCTTAGAATCAACTTTTGCAACCCAACTCGACTATTTACCGTGATTACACAAAAACATCCATTGCGACTTATTGATCGATTTGTGGTGACAGGTTACAAATAGTAAAGCAAGGTAGACATATATAGAAATATTTTAATACCAGTCACAGAGCTTGTTATTCACACATGACTTACTAAAGACAATCAGAAGTGACTCTATCAAAAGCTCATTTGCAGAGCAAATCTGAAATTTAGAACAGTTATGTTTGAATACAATCATGATTTTATTGATATTGAAGCACATCATTAAAATACTTATTTTATCTTCTTTTATATATCAGGTGAACGATGAGCAAGGTATGAGTGAGAAAAGACAACTTAAAGGGCACTGTCTTGATTGGGATAAATTAAAATGCATCAAGAACTAAATGAGTTGAAACATATACCAATGCCTTCACTCGCTAGAATGTATATACAGGCTGAAAGGATTTGTCTGAAATTTGTTTACTTGAGGAAAAACAATCATTAATTAAACGGCACTGAATTTATCTCTGGCCCTGATAGAAATTGATCCCATGGAAATCTACACAACAAATTTCACTGTCACAGCATTTTCTGATAATAAGTATACAACAAAGTGGAAATGTGTGATTATGAAGTTTTCACACCAGAAACTTCAAACAGCATACAGGTGACTCCCGTTATAATGAAGTCCTCTGGACCAGCAGTTTTCTTTCTTTGTATTGAAATTTCGTTATAACCGAACTGTCAAAGTATACAAAGGTATATAGATAAACTTGGGACCTGAATTTTTACTTTGTTGTAACAGGAATTTCTAGGAGCATTGTGTCTGAAATTGAGAACACTTCCAATCTCGGAATTTCCTTTTAAAATGATGCTTGCTTTTGACTCATTTTTTAAAAGTACTATGTGATATTTATTGTTTTATGTATTCTATTCCTCTTATACAGGCTGAATGGGAAGCCCTGGAGATAGCTGATCACCGCTGGGCCATGCAGAATGTGGAAGAAGAGCTGATAGGAAGAACACCAACACCTGAAGACATCTACGTCAAAGACAAATATATATGAGGCACAGCACTAGCAATGATACCGTCTTTAGCGTGAAACATGGCTCTCCTTTATGAGGATGCTTTTGCATGTTTGTGAAGAATTTGCATCACCTCCTATGGAATTAAATTCTTCATCATGCGAAATGATTTGACGTTTTCCCATGTCATCCTAACTGTAAGAGCAGCGTTACCTGAAGATGATATGAAAAGCAAGTGACAATAATTAAATCATTTTAATCTGGACTTTTTAATTTCGAGAATGGTTTCGCGTCCGTTCTTGGACACTTCATCAGCTCGTCTGATTTGGTGGTTGGAAAACGTTGTTGCCAATTGCCGCAATGCACTATTGATGTTATTGTTTTGATTTAGACGTCGAGAAATTCTCCAGGAGAGATTATGACGCAGTCCCCCACCCTTGTTGCAAATAGGGTTTGTGACGTTGGCGTAAACAGCTTCATGAACTTCCCTTTCAAATCAACAAGGCTCTTTGTCTGAAATTTGTCTTAAATTAACACTTCCCTCATCAAAACAATAACATCATTAGTGTGTCTGTGCTGATTGGCAACAACGATTGGCCACCAAATCAGACGAGCTGATGAGACGTCCCAAATCGGACGCGAAACAGTTATCCTCAGAATTAAAAAGTAAATTCAGATGAAATGATTTAAGTAAATTGATAATCAAATTATTGTTGTTACCACGAAATTTACCTGGATGAATCATAACTTACTTCAATCGGTTATGAATAGCAGTTTACTTGTAAGACATTATGTTGCACATATCCACAGATGTAGATTTGCCCTTTGTAAAAATAATATCCTGTTAATTAGGTATATGGGTTTGTTCACAGTAAAGGGACATTTTTTTTGTTTTGATTGACAAATAGAAATGAGGGTCAAAATTGTTTGTACCAAAATGAGATGAATTCATAAATCTCCTCACTTTCACACAAAAGAATAACTTTTCTGCCCTAAGGCTTTGTGAGAGGTCATTTACAAGTCTTTACACTATGAATTGGGTTTAGCTTATTGCCATGATCAGCATATTTTAACCCTAAAAAGGATGGTAGTTTTCCATGATCATTTAAGAACTGAAAGAAATTGCACCCAGCCTTTCATGACATTTGAGCCTGGAGTCTTGTGCATCTTTTGATACCAAATTTTTAAAGTTTGGGCAAACAGTTATCTCACTGTGGGGCAGTTAGCACTTGTGCACTCAACAAATTTCCCGTATATATTTCCCACATATGACAGTGTATAATTGTCTCTGATCCAAGTAGCAATGACAACATTTTTTTTCTTTTCTGTGAAGTATTTATTTCTTAACTAGAAAAGAAATGGTCAAGTCAAAATAACAGGTTATAATTATTTGTTTCTTTTCTGTGAAATATTTATTTCTTAACTAGAAAAGAAATGGTCAAGTCAAAATAACAGGTTATAATTATCATTTTGTGTCAATAATTGCCATACCAGTCATCCTGAAATGGAAACGTGCAGTGGAGAAAAAGGGCCCATTGCACATAATAGTCTGGACAGGTTCTTTATCTGACTACCGGTAGTCAATAGTCCACCTCACTCCCAAACACCGTCAAACCCCCCCCCCCCCCTAAAAAATAATAATAATAATAATAAATTAATGAGAATAATGAGCTTTTTTCACCTGACTGGTGAACCCTTCAGACTTAAAAAAAACCTGTCAGACTAATCAATAGTACACTCTGTTATAAAGAATACTGATACAACAAATTTTTTAATGAAAAACATATTTTTCTGGTCTCGAACATGAATTTTACTTTGTATTTTTTTTTTTGTACAGTGCACTCTTGTTATAAAGAAGTCTTCGTTATATCAGTGTTCGTTATAATGAGAGTACACTGTAATCCTGATATAACAAAGTAATTTCCGTGGTCCCAAGTAGTTAATAATGTACTAGTCATGTTGTTTTATCGATTTGGTATGTCTTGTAATTGGGTTTAGTATTATTAAACGTTCAATTTAATGTTGGGAAGTGTATTTCTGTGTGTTCCTTGGTGTAATGAATGTCACTTGCATCAATTATGTCTTGGTCTGCCACAAAACCACCAAAATGTCCAAAATAATTTTTGTATGTTTGGCATGATCTCAAAAAGGAATTAATTTTAGGTTTTAAAATGCTACATTGCTTTTTCAGATTGGAGCATGATAACCCACTTAATGAAGTGCCCCCCCCCCCCCCCCCCGACGGACGACTCCCACCTGACATCTTTCCCGAGGACAACTCTCCCCCAAAGGACGACTCCCCAGGAGGAGTTTTATTTCCAGTTTTAAACAATCTGAATTGACCTTGGGGAGAGTAATCCTCAGTGGGAGTAGCCCTCTGTCAGGTGAGTTGTCAACTAAGTTTAAGCTGGAGTTTTGCTCGATCACTGAAAAATCTGTACTGTCCTTGAATTCTATTACACTTGTAAATTTCCTCCATATTAAAAGTTATCAAAATCTGTGAAGCTGGCCCATCATAATGTGACTGTTGAGATTTCACAATTACAGATGTGTCAAAAAACTCTTGCAAAAATAGTAAGAAATTATCTCTTGAGTAATTACCAGGAATCTTTTGTGACTTTTTGGTGATCTTGTCCCATTTGGTCAAGTGATTGCATAACTCAACTGCTTCAGGTGCAATGTGAGCAAGGGATTTTCTCCTCCCCACACCCCACCCCACCCACGGCCCCTCCCTTTGTTATGTATCTTATGAATACCAACATATTGACACAAAACACAGCTTGCAGTAATTTTGAATATATAAAATATATTTTGACATACATGTATAACTCATTATGGAGATAACATTAAAGCACACATTTGGACATTTGCATTACAAAAACAGTCCTCTACTTCGCTACAGGTGACAAACATGTATATTTCATTTCAATATTAATAATGCTTGGAATTGTATGAACATAGCAAGTGACTTACATTAAACAACATGTACTGCACAATTCAACTGATACTTTTTGTCGCAATATAATACAAAAATTTAACAGTACAATTTCAAAATTAAGTGTTGTATTTGGCATACAAAAATATACTGTGCATAGGAATATTGCTTGAAGTGAATATAGCGAAAAATAGCAGACCCAAACGGCTAACTTAGTGATGACTGTGTACAATAATAGACGTGACTTTTTACAACGATGAAGTTGGTGTATGAAATTCTCACATTCAGTTATCAATGTCACCTTATAGCTTGTACACTGTATTAATGCCTTCAAAATGCTTTTTGTTGATTCAGGTGTTAATAACCTGCACATTTGTGACATACTCCAGCTAAGATGATACATTTGCTCCGTGACAGTTGCTCCTTTGATAATAACTCAGAAGACAAAGAGTTGAGCTTAGGGTTTCCATTGAGTTTCTAGCTCAGAATAGGGTTAGGGTTAGGGTTAGGGTTAGAGGTTGGGATAGGATTGGGGTTAGGGCAGGGGCGTTGCTCTATGTTTCAGATTGGGGGGGCAAAAGTGAAAAAATTTTCAAAATTTTTGGCACACTCTGCGCACCAAATTGTAATACAGAATTTTGCGTGCGAATCGCCGAAAAATTGACAATTTTGGATGTTTAATAGCATTTTGATGCCATGTTTAATGGTTTTATAGTGCTTTACAATGCTTTTTAAAACATATATCTGTA
>JZLH01S0497318.1:28269-45313 GCA_001188425.1 Eucidaris tribuloides
TTTTTAGGAAGTACCACCCTTCTTTGCAACAAGATTTTGTAAGAGCTAAAAGTGGAAAAACAAAGTTATCCATTTTATGCCTCATTTTCACTTATTTGGTAAGGTTGTTTAATGGCATGACAATTAATAACAGAATCTCTAACCACAATGTCAACCAAATTTGGGAATGATTTTCAATTTTCTACTCCTTGAAACACTTGTGTTACAAAAAAGATTTACAATTCTGTGAGGGAGTTTCAAATCCCACAAATTGCCCTATCATATGAAGCAAGCTAAAACAAACTCACTCAAGAAATTATGAAGAAGCTTATTCCATCGTTTTGCATTAATTTACTAAGTATCAACATTTCTGTTTGATGCAAAAGTTCTGCGAAATTTACATAACTCTACCAGAAAAAATATAAGACATCAAAATAAATTGAGAAGTGACAAAGAAACAATTCCTTTAAATTTACATAAATTATCAAAACTAATGTCTGAGGCAAAATGTCAAAAATCAGAGGAAAAGTTCTGTGCACTTAACCCGTTGCCTTCGAGATTCTGAAAAACCCATAGAGTTAACACAGGGCACATCCAGTTCCAGTAGCCAACTGGTTAACTATGTGATATACTGGAATAAACAAATAATCAAAATTAGTCAAAAAAGTCAGAAGCATTTTTGGGGGTGATTCTGAGTAAGTTAGCAAAGTTAATCTACCCTATTTTACAATTTAGAATCTCCCACCTAGCCCTTAACTAAATAGACTTAAACTTTTTTTTTTAAATAGCTAAAATGAAGCATCTTGAAATTGTGGATGGATGACAGAGTTTGAGCACCATGAGCTCTATGAGGACATCGATTTAAAGAGATTTTAACCCATTGCCTGCAAGATTCTGTAATTACCATAGAGTTGATACATGGCAACTCCAGTTCCCGTAGTCAATGTGTTATAAAGTTCTGAAATAATTGGATTGGCTATCAGCTGTAACTCAGCATGGTCATCAGTTGTACTTCAATTTCCCTGTACAATTGCTTCTACATAAATACTGGCAAGTACTGGCTTAAAAACATCACCACCACACAACACATTTCACTTGGGAATGCAACACTCAACATGTAATATTCATGTTTTTTTTTAAATCTGGTACTATGATTTTGAAAGGAATCTGAGTAGTCAAAAATATACATAAATCAAAATTGGCAAGAATTTCACCCTTTTCGCTGTCACATACATTGTACATGTCACTTGGCATTTCAAATCAAAAGAATCCCACCCCTTTAAGTACATGAAACTAATTTGCTTGTCATTATTTCATTATTATATTATTATATTATTTTGGGCTGTCATCCCCTCAAGTATGCTTATGATGACAATCCACCTTCTTCACAATTTTAAATACATGTGCAATATACTATACTAGCACCAAATTGCATAACAATATGTATTGGTTGATCTAAATTTTCATTTTCTGACGACATCAAAGCCTTCACAGATTATTTTGTACTACGTTATCATACTCTATTTTGTAATGTAATGTGAAACTATGTCAATATGATATCTGTTCATATGTATTATACAGAAGAAATATAAATCAAGTCAAACTTATATTCAAATACAAATATTTTTCTTCTGCTTTTCAATTATAATTGAAAAGTTTGCTTATATCAAGAGAAAATACAATTCTCATATACAGTAGTATATTTCAGTTCTATAAAGTACAAGAAGGAGCACTGATAGTGTACAGTATATGTACTTTTTTTCAAATTTTTCTTTCGCTTTAAGGAAAAAATATACACAGCAAAAGCACCATATAGTTTCTCAGCATATGCTTGCATTTTTAGAAAATATGCTCAAGTTGGTGAATTTTCTGCATTTTTCTATCTTGTCCCTTTCTGAGCACTGAATAATTATATTTCATCTTGTTTTCACAGTTCTGTATGTACAAAGAATAATTTTGTGTTAAATGCCTCATTTACAAGGAAGATAAGAATAACAAGCTTCTCTTAGCTTACGAGTGTAACACAGTCCTCCCCTATCTACTAACCATCACCACCATCTACACACAAAAACAAACTACATTTATAAAATATGCACCAACCTAATGATATTGCACACTTCTAACTTACAGCAAACCACCGATGATATTTCACATACTTGGGGGAAAAAGAAGCATAAGGCTGCAACTACATCTCATGACTGTGGACCCTGGACTTAAAGTTCTGGGTTCATGACCCCACAAATGAACATTTGCCAGAGCAATACAACCAAGAACATGTGATCAAATTGGTTTTGTGAGTGGTCCATGTTCGATATGCCCGTTTCATCCCATGTTTAACAGAGGATTTGTTACTGAGGGAGGAAAATGTCACTGAGATCTTTACCATATTAAAGCACGAAATGATTGTTTTGAAATAGTTTTTTTAAGGTTTCACTTTCAGACCTTAATCAGAGACACTTTTAACACTGAGGACTACATATCTCAGACTTTTTAAAATGGGATACATTGCTATATGATGCCTTTAATGTAAAACACAGAAATAAATAAAGAACTGTTCTCCAAGTATCAGCAAAGGCACTAGCAACTTGTTTCAAGATGACTGCCAGATCTTTCATACGAGTCGGACATTAGAACATCATGCTGTGAAAATGAGAAAAGACAACAAAAAAAAGAAATTGAGAATCATATGTATGATCATTTATCTGTGCAAAAGGGAAACTAGTTTAAGAAACATTTTATATGATGCCATTATTGCTAAAATCTGTATGAGATTAGATTAAAATGATCATTTTATATCAAACATTATTTTCACACTTATGCTGAAATAGAGGTATAATGCGTAGGGCTGGTAGAATTTTCTCAGATGATGTAACGTTTGCTTCATTCAAATCTTTCCTCATTCTCCAACAGCATCACCAAATTCCCCTTTCCCTCACCTCCACAGTCCCACCTCCCCCCGCCCCTTCCATGACCGATTAAAAACATCCGTCCCTCTCGTCTTACTTTCCCGCTTTTCCTGCACCTCCTCACAACCATCATCCTCACCATCTACTTTTCCTTTCCTCCAACAGCATCACTAAGTCCCCTTTTCCTTGTCCTCCCAGATCCATCATATCCTTCTCAGATTCTTTTCTACACCTCTTCCAACACCCATAAACTGTATCTATTCCACTCGTCTTACTTTCCCACTTTTCCTTCGCCTCCTCACTACAATACTTTTACTTTTACCATCATCTACTTTTCTTTTCCTCATTTTCCAGCTGCATCACCAAATTTATCTTTTAATAACCTTTTTACAGTTAACAGTGCAATTCACAGTCATGGTACCCGAATATGCCAGAATATACATTTGTCTTCTTACAAATAGAATTTTTCACGTCTAACAATAAATTTCACAGGAGCAAAATGCTGGAATGAAATGCCAAAACAAATAAAACACTCCAAATCTCTCAATCAGTTTAAGTATAAATATCAAAATCATCTTCTGAACTTATACTAATTATATTTAACCTTGCCTAATGTTTCTCTTACATGTTCTTTTGGTCAAATGTAATTGTAATTGTACTTACTATTTTCTCTTTATCTATTAGGGATCAGACTTTGATAGGTTTAACAGCCTTTTTCTGATCCCTCCACTTGCTCATATCTTATGATATTTTGTTCTGTCTCTGTCCCCTTTATTCTGTTTAATTTGTCGGGAAATTTTGTGATGTAATTTTTAATGTGTATTTTATGTTGTAGCACTTGTAAATTTTAATTATGTACTTTTGACTTTGTTGTTATTTTTATGGGTATGTGGAAAATAAATAAACTTGAAACTTGAAACTTGAATTCCCTTTTTTTTGGTCCTCTCAGATCCTGTACATCCTCAGTATCCTTTCCATGCCTCTTCCACCATCAACTAATAATGGCACATGTTCCTCTCATTATACTTTCCCCTATTTTCCTCCTCCTCCTCCTCCTCCTCACTGCGATCATCCTCATGATCTACTTTTCCTCTCCTCATTCTCCAACACCAAATTTTTGTTTTCTTCTCCTCCTCCCTGATCCTCCACATCATTCTGAGCTCCACCCTCTTCCATCATCAACTAACATCATCTGCTCCTTTCATCGTAACATCCCTCTTCTCCTACTCCTCACCATCATCATTCTTCCAGCTTCTCTCTTATCATCTTCCACTCACCTCTGAATATCCCGCAGCCTCCCCTTCTGATTCCTGTATGGTGTATGAAGGGTTCGCAAAAGCCCCATCAGCACCATCAGTGGTAGTACCTTTATTATCCTGTGGTGGAACTTCTGTAGTATCTGTAGTTTCTGTCCTCTCCTACAAATTTACAAAAATATAGAACTGTATTCACTTCATCTGTCCCAATTTTGAGGATATTCACACACAATACAATAGATTGAGTAAGGATTTAAATGAAAGTATTATCCATTAAGTTCAAAATAACATGGCTGTTGAGATATTGTATTCATTACACATGAAATGTTTTGACAACATTGTGGGGTGATGTATTCACCAAATGCTGAAAGGTTTTGACACATAACTGCATGGTGAATTGTAATAATCACCATGATAATAACATGACCCTAAAATATCTATAGTTGCTAAGCTTTTATGAATAGATACTGTAACAAAGTTTTAATATTAGCTTGCAAATAATGACACAATCTGATCAAAAGTCTCAAGTTACAACAGTAATGAGCTCAAATCAGATAGCATGTACAAGGGCCTGCAACCTTTGACATATGACCTTTCAAACTCCAAAATCTAATCTGTTCACTGATACTGCATAGTTCACACTTGACCCAAGTTTCATTCAAATCTAATCAGCAGTTTATGCACACAAGTTTGTTTATAGTCCGTGCACCCAGTTTGTGCTTATAGTGTTACAGTCGATCATTGAACATGTGAAGTAGAGGCCAAATCTTCACAACATATCGCGAGAACTACATCTTCTTGAAGTTTTACGCTAGTGCGATGAGCCAAAGCACATTTTGTGAAGGTTTCACGAAAGAAACTTTGCCGAGACTAATTATGTACATGCACGTAATTACCTGAGAAGCTCTTGATGAAATCTGCAGTTCGTGGTTGGCGAGATTTTTCAGCTTTTGTCGACGCAACCAGAAGAGGGCGACAACCACGGCAAACGCCGCCACAGCCAGCGGTACCACAACAGCAGCGAAGATGCGACTGGACAATGCATAATGTGCACGCTGACAGGTAATAAGCATATAAATAGTGTTAGATCTCATCAAATATGTACACCATTTTATCTTATTACCAAAAGAACGACACGATAAAAGCTTGAAGAAAAATATAACGAAGAACACATAACATTTTAATAAATGGAACATGTTTCAAAGTGAACACACTTCATCTTTAGCCTGGAAATTATACAGAATCATTTGTATTTATACACTTTGGATATGAGAATGGTTATAGAAAAAAAAATTATGTTTTTATCTATTCGAATTTATAGAATCTGCATGGTGTCACTGGAACAAATAATATACAGTTCAACCTCGATTAACCGGCGATGTTGGGACCAGCAGTCATCCGGATAAGTGATATGGCCGGATAAGAGAGATAATGTACAAACACAGTATGGGGGGGGGGGGGAGGTTAATACATGTCCTATGTTATAGTATTACAACCCACACACCATGTGCAAATTGCAACAGACCACACACATGTGTTACTTTATTCACTTTTCTCCCAAATACCCAGCCGGTTCTGTGTACACTTCTAACAAAGGTGTAAGTCCATTGTCCGGATAATGGAGAGAGCCGGTTAACCGATGGCCGTATAACCGAGGCCGAACTGTAGTTTGAACTTGGCAACTTGAGAGAGCACAGATGCCTGCTTCAATCTACGTATTTCTCACTTGTTTTACTCCAGTTGATTTTCTTCGCATGACTGCACATCCACTGGCTGGTTAAGCTCGCAAAGTCAACGGCGAAAAACAACCTACTGTCCATGGCATTATCCAGTATGTTAACACGAGGGTTATAATAATGAAGAATAAAGTCAAAGCTTTATTATTTATCACTGCACCTTCAAAGGTAGAGGATCTCTTTTGCATGCTTAAAAATTAACATTGTGTAAATACAATGGCATTTAGAAGAAAATGTCATCTGGGAACCTTTAGCAAAATATAGGAGCTAGAAACTCAGTTTTAGTGGAATTATAGTGACCGTTAGACTCTGATTTTCATTTTTTTCTTGCAAGAAAAGAATTTCTATCATAGAACATACACTAAACGGCTATTGTTTTTCTTTCGCATTTGTCAAATTCTTAGACATGCCCTTCATCAATAGCCTAAGGGCATGGGTTATCTTTTCCTGGTCTGTGGGGATGTTTGCAAATGAGATCCACTGCCTTTAAATGCTTTCAAACTAATGTAGTACACAGCATTTCACCTGTTAGTACATAAAGAGTAAACCCCTTTGGGACATTAGGGTTTGAACAAAAAGTCCAATACATCTCACATCCAGAGATGATTTTCATTATCTACACTGGTCAGAAAGATGTACTTTGTGGTACAGAAGCATTTGTAGGTTATTTAACTTTAAGTTTGAATGAAAAGGTTTCCTTATTTCTGGAAGGCCATCCTCTCATAGTGTATAATATACTGGGCTTCTGTTCAAGCCTGTGGTCTCCAAGGGTTTAACGAATGAATGTTTTGGCATTCCAGCAAGGCATCTTACCTTATCAAACTTCATATCGTCTTCTTCGGACCATTCTTTTAAATCAATTACCGTCAGTGGTCTGTCAAGGACGTGAATGATACCATTGGTTGTAGGAATATCAAAGGCTGTTATCCTGGCTCCATTCACAGTAACATAAATCTGGAATACCACAAAAAGAAAGAAATACGTAAAGAAAATAGAGAAAGTAAAAGGGAGAAAAAAGGGAAGAAAGAAAGGAAAAAAGAAAGAAAGAAATGAAGGAAAAAGTAAGGAAATGAAAGAAATAAACTAAGGACAGGAAAGGAAGACAGAAAGATTTATTCAAGAATATATCCACATTTTACTGGCAGATTATTCAGTATATAGTAGTAAGAAAATGACATTTTCTCATTTTGTGTTATTTGATAGACCTATATTATCTATTACTGCCCTGAAAAACCACATGCTCTGAAACACTTCTATCTATCCGTCCATCTATTTATCTACATGTATGTATGTAATGTATGTAATGTATGTATGTATCATATCTATCATATCTATCTATCATATTATCTATTTATCTATCTATCTATCATATCTATTTATCTTTCTATCTATCACATATATTTATCTATCTATCTATCTATCTATCCATCAAATCTATTTATCTAACTATTTATAATATCTATCTATCTATCTATTTATCATATCTATTTATCTATCTATCTATCTATCTATCTATCTATCTATCTATCTATCTATCTATCTATCATATCTATTTATCTATCTATCATATCTATTTATCTGTTCATTGGCCCTCAAAATATGTAGGTGCAGCCTGGACCTTCCACTATACACATATTACTAAAATAAATAACAAACCTATTTCAAGTATTTCTGAGTCAGTTTTCTATCACATTTATGTACATGTACTCTTACCCGAGTGTCCGTATTGTTTTCATCCTTGTAAAGTTGAATCTGGATTTCTTCCTCACCGGACCAGGTCTCCAGTTCAACGCCGTCCCGCAGCTCACTTCTGGTCCAGTTCCCCCACACCACGTGGAATGGAATCTGAGATGGTTCCAAGTCCTGCCCAAATGAGACGAGACTGTCAGCTAATTGAGCTAAATTGGGCATAACCCTACATAGACTCCACTTTTTTAAACTGTACAGCCGAGGGGAGGGGTGGATAAATTGCCCCCCCCCCACCACCAACCCCAAATCTCGGCCCTCGACAACATGGTCATGATAAAAATCAACATGCACATTGATTGCAACGTTATCTCAAAATCTGTATAGTTAACTCCCCCTACCCCCTCCAAAAAACCTTGCATCTCAATCATTTTGCAAATTATGCAAAATTATGCTGCATAGAACAGTAACTTCTTTTTCTCTAAATCACTAAATAGGAGCTCATACTCATTTAGGTCAAATACTCTTGTAGTATTCATAGCAAAAAAATTGTGTTATAAAAATTTAATTCTTACGTATAGTTTTTTTTATTTCGTTGTTTTCAACCTTCTGATATTTACATTACTTTAATTTGTTACTGAAATTTGTTAGCAACACTGTTATTGATTTTAATCAATAAAAGCAACCCCCCCCCTCAATAGTGTGATATTCATTTCCCAACAAACACAGATCTGAATTAGTTACCACGTCAGTTTCATTGGCGGAGTTGACAGGAACGAAGACAGTGAGTGGGTCCTTGGATGACAGCAAGTCGTTGATTAGATAGGATCCATCATGGCTGTCTGTAGCATACTCTATCAGCATCTGTTAGGAGAGACATACACAGTACAAAGTATGATTAACCATGTCGTCCGCCTGAAACCCGGGGACATAAGTTTTAACCGATTTTGACAGGACGTCAGATTTTCTTCTGTATGAGTAAAATTTCTGGATTGTTCATTCATTGCTCAAAGTTGTTACTTTGTAACCATTGGTGATCAGCTGGGGTGACAATGTGAATAACATGGTGTTGTTCTTAATGATATCAAATATGAATTAAAGGTTAGTGACACGATTGGGAACACTTGAAAATGCCTCAAGAACCAAATGAGTTGAAACTTAAACCAACTATACACTACCTGGAGTGGATCTCCCAGCTGGAAGGATTTGTCTGTAATTTGTTTACTTAAGGAGAATCAAGCAAGAACATACTTGTATTTTATTTTTATCGCGAACGATAAAAATAAGACCCATAGAAAGCCACACAGCAGGTTTGCCTGCCACAAGGGACAATAGACATTAGTTATTTTAGAATGAGTCAACGTTTGACTACAAGATTTTAACAGGATAATCCTTGCATAGTTTACTGGATTCTAGAATTGTTTCAGCCCAAGTTGAGGACTACCCCCAATCATGTCATTTACCTTTAAAGTGTTTTTGTTTGAAATCAAAGCCTTTTATACCCAGACCTTCTGGTCCCAACTAGCATCACTGTGACAGTCATGTGAATAACCTCAGTGTGGTACTGACAGCGCACTAGTTTGTCTTAACCTGATGAAGACTATACACAAGACATATCTCATCTTGAGGTCTATGGGAAATGCGTATTAAAGCAAAATCAAACCATCTTCAACGGGGTAATACTAATGTTTTATGTCACTGGGCATAGACTACAAAATGTTCTTTTTTAAATAAGGAAACATTTGAACCAAATAAATGCATAAGAAAAACAAATTGTGTTTGTTACCTTTGATTCTGTTCAAAGAAAAAAATATTGACTTTTGTGGGAAGGTAACCACATAAATTCAACACAATCCAGTTTCTGGCTGACGCATCTGTATTTCAGCCCAGTAACAAAAGTTTTAGTTTTTAACTAGAGCAGTCCAATGACGCACAGTCAATGGATATACCTTGGCAGTCTGCACTCCTACCCACTTTGATTAAATTGAAAATACTCAATTGAATGGAGCCAATCTGATCAGAAATTTGTATTAAAGTTACCACGGTAATGAGACTGAATCAGATAAGCCCTTGTGACCTTTGGCCTTTGAACTCTGAAATCTGCTCAGTTCATCAGTGTGTCATACCATATATTTGACCAAAATTACATTAAACTTCCATAAGCCTTCAAGTTATCACCGTTACGAGCCCAAATCAGATGGATTCAGGTCATGTCCTTTAGCGAGACATTTTATCTGCTTTGCTGCTTTCCACCTAGGAGTGTAAATGGGTACCTGGTAGGGTGAGAATGACTTGGTTTGTCTGTCTTGATGCGCTACTACTTGGCAGCTCAGCTAGGAATACTCCCCAGGGAGTGGAAATGGTGCACATCTTTGTGCAGGTTAGAACTGTATCCCACTGACCAGGGTAATAATATTCAAGTGCATAGAGTCTGATCTCATTGGTATTATGCGGTTTATAAGAATGGAGTATTATTACATTATTATTATGTATTTACCGTGTTGAATTGATAGAACTCTGGTCGACCTGCGATGGTGTCATAGGTATTCCCATTGCAGAAGATTCCATCACCAACATAGCCTGGGAGACATTGACACTGTCGTCTTGGCTTGGAATCTCCACTCAAAGCTACAAAAAATAAAGAGAAATAAAAAGAATTGAATATAATCATGTATATACATTATTATAATAGCCATGTAACTTTCTTGAGTAGTTTGAATACCTCCACTGTATTTGAATATTTACATGCATATCAATTTTACTGGTTGGGATCTAAAGGAGGGCCAGCTCCCCCCCCCCCCCTTTAAAGGTAAATGACATGATTGGGGGTAGTCCTCAACTTTAGTGAAACTACTCTAGAATCAAGTAAACTATGCAAGGATTCTCCTGTGAAAATCTTGTAATCAAACGTTGACTCATTCTAAAGTATACAATATCAATATCATTCGTAGCACGGAAATCTGCTGTGTGGCTCTCTATGGGGCTTATTTTTATCATCCCGGATAAAATTAAGATACTCATATGTTTATGCTTGATTCTCCTTAAGTAAACATATTACAGACAAATCCTTCTAGCTAGGAGATCCACTCCTGCTAGTGTATAGTTGGTATATATTTCAACTGATTTGGTTCTTGAGGCATTTTCAAGTGTTCCCAATGATGTCATTAACCTTTAAACTACCAGATATGTTTTAAATATACTCCTACCATTTTAGGATTAAAATCATCAATCACTATATTGCAACAAGTAAAACCAGGATAATCTTTTGTTTGAAGAACTGACAACTCTAAAACAGTGATGCATTGGTCATTGTTTTACAGATGCTCATCCCCACCCTCCCCACCCCCCCCCCAAAAAAAATCGGGAGACACTAACCTTTATCATATACTTCTATGCATTCTGCATTCTCTGAGCATCCACCATTATCTGAAAGACACTGGAGATGGGTAGACTCGGGCAGGTGGCATTGGAGGCCGTTGCCCCAGAAAGGGGGATTGCAGACGCAGGTGCGGGCATTCTGAGGGTTAAAAGCAGAGAGAGAAACGTACACGACTAGTCTTACTTGAAACAATTCAGATTAACTAGTGCTGGCTCATACTATTAAAATATGAAACTTGGCATACAGACAAATTAGGTGATATTTTGCCATTGATGGCATGTATTAACTCTTTACACGCGGTATTCGCACCCATGCACTCCCTGCAGCGTGCGGGATTCGCATTTCAAGCTCAAACGTAGAAACGATTGTATTCACCCGAATTACACTGATTTTCCCGATACTAGCAGTAATCTCTTTGTATTGTTTACATTCCTCAAGTACGGGGTTATAATGTTAGATTCTTAAGGAACCAGAAAAATCGATAAATACAATCAAGGCCTCATGATACAATAGGACACAGGATTAGACACAAGTGAACTTTGAAAAGTACTAGAAAGGTCAATTACAGTAAGACGCGCTATTCACTGATAATCTCTTCATTCACTTCTCATTTGGTGACTATCTCTTTCATGAACTTGTAACAAATCAGGATTTTATGTATAACTTGTGGTTTACCCTCTTGTATTATGCAAATGGAGTTGTATATTTTCAAGCAGGAAGCTTAGAACTACATGTATGTTGGATACAATTAGCCATTACTTTACAAAATTCAGATGTATATTTCCAAACAGCATTATGCATTAAGAAGGTCTGTAAAATGTACTTGCTGTACGACATTTTTCCTAAAAACGTTGTTGTGCAAAGTTATTGCTAGTTGAAGTTAGTTAGTTATTTCCTTTCCCGATACTGAGCGCTCTTTGAAATTAATTCCGCACGCACAGGATTCAGGGTCCCTCACACAAAGAGTTAAAGACAAATTATTTGAAGAGGTATGGCACGATTGGAGGTGGTCCTCAATTCACGACACAATGATAAAAGAATTAAGTATACTAATAAAGGTATCTGCTGTGAAAATTTCACGGAAAAATGTTTTCTTGTTTTGTTGTACAATTGTTATCAGAAACTGTATTCAAAATTGATGTCTAGGCAGCTTAATTTCTACAGGTTCAACATCTGTCTGGGTCATACATACTTTTCTTGCTGCTTTGTAAACGTTTGTTTTTCCGCAAGTAAACAAATTTAAGACAAATCCTTCCTGCCTGGATAAACACTCTAGTCAGTGTCATATATTGGCATATGTTTCAACTAATTTGGTTCTTGTGCAATCTGTTACTTTTCCCAATGATGTCACTGCACCAAATATGTGTTAGACTCACTGTGAAACAAAAACATAGGTTCAGGTGGGAATTGAACCCATGACTTCCTGATTAGGCATTATACCACTAGACCACTTAAAATTCTGATGTCATGTTTTCATGGAAATTGGCATATCTATTACCATACTAGTGTTGCACGACTTCAGCATTTTAGAGAGTCGACTAGTCGCCCACCAATAGTCGCGACTCCGACTATCGGTGTTCAACGTCTTAGTGTGTTCAAGATTGGTGGTGTGGGGTTCATGGGTGTCGCAGTCGGAGTCGCAGTGAGTGCAACGTATACAGCAACACATGTATGATAGCATTGCACGATTATAGGCTGATCCAAGTACATTTTGGCAGTTCTGTTTGATGATAGATTATGGCCGATTCACAATGAAAAACGTAAGGAAAGAATAAAGAGTCAAAGATCAAGCAGCCGTACACGATACACAATGCTATCATTTGCCATGACACAATGATTGTAGTTCTGTTCAATTTTTACGTCTTTGACTCAGTTTTTAATACAAATTAACATGTGATAAAAAGTCGACTATTGTTGTTCGATAGTCAGAGTCGCCACTCCGTGTAGCAGTCGCCGACTACGACTTTTCGCGACTTAGTCGTGCAACACATACCATACAGTCTCAAATAAACTTAGCATGGTGGATTAGGGCTGGCACAGTAAGGATTAGCACAGTGGCACTGTGGCCTCTAGGATGCGGAAAACATTAACGCTTACTGCCCCCCCCCCATGACAAAAGGGCATAACTGACATTTTTTTCAAAATTGAGGTATGTAGTGTAGGGGACTCAGTGCATCATGTTAAACATGCAGAACCGAAAAAATATCAATTAGAAGTGTCCCTTTGTTTCATAATCCGCTTGTTAAAAGGACAATGAATAGGGCTTTACGTGTTGAACAAAATACATTTTGCTCAATATCTCCAAAACACCAAAATGTCAGTTATGCCCTTTTGTCATAGGGGAGGGGGCCACGTATATATAGCCTGTGCTATTTTGAAATGGCACAGCCCTTGGGGGGGCTAAATTCCCCCCCCCAACATAAAACACCATGAAATTGAGTAATTTTAATCAATAAAAAGAAAATAATAATACATTAACAAATTTTGTTTGAAAAAAAAAAACAATTTGTATTGAAATTGAATATTGTTTAGCCATTCTTGGTCCAACATGCACCTAGCAAATTATGCATAGCTTTGGAATTGCGTGCCCAGGCATCTCAAATTTGGTCTCAAAGGATGTGCATGATATGGAAAAAAAAGTCCTTTTTTGTTTGTGTTTAAAAGTTTTCGTGACATATGTCAAAGGGGCTAACTTAGCCCTCCAAGGCCACGCCCCGGATACTGCGGGTTAAGGCCGGGTTCATGATAGTCTGGGTCATATACAGCGTGTTTCTATTGAGCCTACCATATTTATCTGGATAAAATTTAACCGGCTAATAGCGGAGAAGGTCTGTTTCTACTGGATTGCATTTTCCGCAAAGCACGATCGATCCTACCGGGATCGTACGATTACCGGCTAAGAGTCCGTTGACCTGGGTTGCCGCAAGGTATTGTGGGATGACCGAGGTCAAATTTATGCTCAATCAAACACACACGCGCTGCAGCCAGGGGTCATGTATTCCGATCACGTGGTCTTGTTTATTTCCGGTTTCTCACCGGCAAAAGACGGATAATGGCGGAGAAGGTCTGTTTCTATTGGGATCTTCTCCACCATTAGCCGGTTGATACCCGTTAACGGCTGTTTCTATTAACGTCTTACGGTATCTCTCTCCGCTATTATCGTGCAAAAAGCAGGATAAATACCGGTGAAACTTTCTCCGCTAAAAGACGGATAATGGCGGAGAAGGTCCGTTTCTATTGAGATCTCCTCCATTAACCGGTTCATTCCGGAAAACTAGCTTCAACAGAAACACGCTGAATATTTAATCGAGGTAACACCGTTACACTAACCGCTCCTTTGTATCGGCATGTAGCGTTGGGATGACATCCTCCGTTGTCCTCCTCACACCTGTCGATGGGCAGACAGATGATGCCGTCGCCACGGTAACCATCATGACAGGTGCACATAGTGGTCATCTTTGTGGGGTTATGGGAACAGGTGGCGTGGGGGCTGCAGTCACCATTGTGCGTATTGAAGCACCTGTTGGGAACTGCATCAGACCAACATAAACAATGAACAAACAACAAGTTACACCCACACCTGTGAAAACTCAAGTTTTAGCTCGTTTCATACATCCACTTGATCATCAGTTAGAAGTTAGGTCACAGCTTTCTCCCAAGCTGTGTAATTATTTTTTTGATGTTTAGATGGACAAGCATAAGGGCAGATCAATCCAGAGATGGATATTACATGGATAGATGGGTGGATGATGGAATAACTACTGAATACAGACAAATAGAGAGATTGAGAGACAGAGAGATAAAAACCATTGATAGAATAGACACTGGGTAGACATGTAGAGAGAAATGATTGACTCAAGCAATTCGGCTGAGTGCAGCTGGAGGGTATGCCTCCGCACCCCCGTCCAATTCTAAAATTGAAATGCATCACTCATGTATGTTATGTATTTAATCTGATTTTAAGTCTTCTAAGTTACCATGGTAGCAAACTGAAATGAGATTCAAGGTCCTGTGACCTTTAACCTTTCAACTCCAAAATCTAATCAGTTCATCACAACTTCATAAAACATACTTCACCCAAGTTACATCATCATCCGAACAGCCGTTAGTTATACATGAAGCAGTAACGAGCCTAAATTTGACATGTATGGGGCCTTGTGACATTTGACCTTTCAACCCCCAAATCTGATCAGTTCATTGATGCTTAATAATCATACTTAACTCAGTGTACATCAAAATCTGACAAGGTAACGAGCCCAAATCAGACATGTTTTAGGCCCTGTGACCTTTGAACCCCAAAATCTAATCAGTTCATTGTTGCCTCATGGTACATACTTGGTCCTAGTTACATCAAAATCTGATCAGCCAGTCTTAAGTTACTGTGGTAACGAGAACCAGTAACAAGAACTGGTAATGGATGGACAGACAACCCCAAAACATAATGCCTCCAGCAACTTCGTTACGGAGGCATAAATCCCAGAACTTCACAGTCAATTAACCCGTTGGCGACGAGATTATGTAAATCCCCATAGACTTTGTAAAGGACCCATCCAGTTCCCCTAAGCAACAGGTCAAGTGAAAATCATGTCATAACTCTTTGAACGATAATACCGTACCAGCAAACCAAAGGGGTTAAATAAAATGTATGCCTCACAAAAGGCTTGATACCCCTTTATTATACGCTTTAAAACTGTATTTTTCCAGTCCATGTAACATGCTTTACAAAGGCCTTAATGACTTTTTCTTTTTGAATCTTCATTAATTCCCTCAACCACCCCCCACCCTTTCCACCATTTCAAATATTTTCCAAGGCCGATGATGTGACAGAATATAACTACTTACCGGTGCAGAAGCGCCCATATTGGTGGTAGGCAGGCGAACACTCGCACTGGTTCCCCCGTCTGCACACCGCATTCTGATCACACGGCGGGTCGCACGTGGGGGGCGGGGAGATCGGGACGTCGCAGTGCCGACCCTCGAAGCCCCCCAGGCAGAAGCAGTGGCCGGTTTGAGGCACGCAGATGGAGGAGTTGGAGCAGCGACACTCTGCAATATAAAATTGATTTTCAGGTTATTTTGTGTGGACAGAGGGTAAGGGCAAATTCAGTGTTGTGTTAAAAACCTGGGAAATGAATTCATGGGAGATTCACTAAGATGAAGAGGGTGACCCTGAGGTTGGCAATAGATCTTGTGAATGAAAAATGTGAGAAAAGACCAGGAGGGATGGTGGAACAGGTGGAAAAGTGGTGTGACAAGGTGGAAATGGTGAAAGAGTTTTCGTACTTGGGGGACAAGGTGAGTGTGAGTGGAGGGTGCAGGGCAGCTGTGACAGCGAAGGCAAGATTTGGATGGGTGAAGTTTAGGGAATGCGGAGAGTTGTTATATATGGGAAAAGGTTTCCTCGCAAGATTAAAGGAATGGTTTAAAGGAACTGTGCTAGATCGGTGATATTGTATGGGAGTGAGAAATGGTGTTTGAGTGAAAAACAAGACGGGGATTCTGAGAAGGACTGAGAGAGCAATGGCGAGAGCGATGTGTGGTGTGAAGCTGATGGACAGGAAGAAGACCGAGGATTTGATGCACATGTCAGGGTTGGAAGAAGCGATGGGTCAGATGGCGAAGGCGAATGGAGTACGTTGGTATGGACATGTGTTGAGGAGGGATGATGATCACGTTTTGAGAAGGGCGTTTGAGGTTTCAGGTGGATGGTCAGAGGGGAAGAGGGTGACCAAAGAAAAAAGCAAGCATTGGAGGAGAGTAGGAGGGTTGGATTGAAGGAGGAGGATGCACTGAATAGGGCAAAATTAAGGGAGAGGGGAAAGGCAATTTCGGTGGATGAGAGGTAAATACGGCCACCCCTGTAATCGGGGACTTTAAAATCTGAATTACTAACTATGAACTAGGGTTAGTATTCTGAATTGGGTCGACTTGGCAACTCATTTTGGGTGGTGGGTTTTATTTGATCACCACATTTACTGAAAATTCTATGTTGAAAATGGTTTTGCTTTCCTTGTCATTACTTTACAAACGGATTCCAGGTAAGAGCATGATTATATAATATATCCGGGCTATCTTCAGTCTTGTCATCACCGGGGGGGGGGG
>JZLH01S0497318.1:45338-59378 GCA_001188425.1 Eucidaris tribuloides
CCCTGCCCCTGGGCCCCCAGGGGGGCAAGTTGGACCATTTGAGGACCCTTGAATCCCCACCCCCTAAGGATCATTCCTGCCAAGTTTGGGCCAAATCCAATCATGCATTTTGAAGGAGAAGCTGAAAATGGGTAAAAGTTTACGCACGACGAACGACGCACGACGAACGACGCACGACGAACGACGCACGACGAACGACGCACGACGCACGACGGACGACGGACGAAAAGCGATCGCAATAGCTCACTTGAGCCTTTGGCTCAGGTGAGCTAAAAATACACATTCATTTATGATTTTTGGCTGAAAACACAATTTGCATTGATTTTGTACACAAAATCACATTTTTGAGCAATTTTGGAGTTGCATGCATGTACAAAAAGTCGCACAGCGTCGTAACAGTACGTCCGATTTTTACGAAAATGGTCTTAAATGATGCGCAAGACTTGAAAGTAAAAAGCCAGCGAACGGCGCGGTCAAACAATTTTGTGCAGCAGCGTAATCGCGAAATTTGTCAAGGGGGCATTATGCCCCCCCCCCGGTGATATTAGGGTTAAGATTTAACCCACCGGGTATGGGATTGTGTAGTATTTTTCATTGTCCATAGTTATGTTATCATAATTTTGTATTATTACTTCGAAGCCACTAGAACTAGAAACAAACTAAGGTATTTTCCCACAGTTAAATTTTTCTGTTCCTGGTATTCCATTAGTTACTACATTCTCTGTTTATTTACATTCTTATCTTGCTCTTGAATTTCTTGGCTGAATGAAAAATAATATTAACACTTCGGGTGCCAGGTTGTTTTGGACTTGTGTGTATAATGTTTCAAAAATGTACGCTTATCTATAAAAATTCAAATGCTGTCGATACAAGACCTCTTAACCCATTTAGTTGGTTCAATGTGTCTTCATCTAATGACGAGTATCATTGGTAGGAACCTCAGTGACGTCCCGGGGGGTCGCTCTCCACACGGCCTGCTACGCACCCATGTCCTAAACGGCGTAACCTACATAACCAAATTTGCAACCCTAAATGGCGTAACGCATGAGAAAAGCTACCCTAAATGGCGTGACTCCCATGAAATCCACTGATTCTGATACCCTAAGTGGCGTGAACTGGAAATCCACTAATTTGATACCCTAAAGTGACGTAAACAGTGAAATCAACTAATTTAATACCTTACCCAAGTGTCCTACTCATCTAAAACATTATTGTACATTGCAGAACCCAAAAAGGTTCATTAATAATTAATTTATAATTTCCTAATTAACAAATGGTCACTTTGGAGATGTTAATAGATCTACTCAAATTTCACCCCTAACTCTGGCATAATCTACTAACCAAATTAAGTAACGCCTAAATGGCGTGACATGTGAGAAAAGGTTACCCAAAGCGGCGATTACCTGCGATTGGTGTTGAAAAAGCTACCCCCATTTCCAAAAGACGTCAACGACGTCCCAAGAGCTGGAAAATGGACCATTTTCGACGCTTTTCTGGATGCGGGTGCGTAGCACGCCATGTGGAGAGTGGACCCCCAGGGCTCGACAACTAGCACTTGCACTCACTTGCCGGGCAAGTAACATTTTCATGTTGGGCAGTAAAAACTCGAAAATGTTAAGATTTACTTGCCGCCCATTGGCAATGTATAAATTTTGATCTTGGAATGAGCAAAATATGACGATCAAAATTAAAGAAAACAAACAAAAATATGTCTAAACATAAATTATTCTTGTTCTTGTAGCATGTTACGAGTCTTTAGATTCATAAATATCACACCTATTGCAACCCCGAATTGAAATAAACACCCAATGCTATAAAAGGCTTTATTGAATAAAAGTAAGGGGGAATAATTTTTAATGTTTTTTTGATTATATTTATTTTCGGGCAAGTAAATTTCATTCGGGAATAATAAATCTGAAAGTGATAATTTTACTTGCGCGCGAAGGGCAGAGCAGGAAAAAATGTGTTAGTGTGGGAGCCCTGGCGACCCCCCCCCCCCCGCCCCCCCCCGGGAGCGACGTTTGTCCATTTTGAATTTGAAAAGTATGGAACTGATTGTCTCCTCGGCGCATATGTGGGCTGATGGAAGCACTAAAGTGTTAATACACCTATCAATTGCTAAGACGCACGCGCCTCGACCCCCGGAATGGTGCGTCCATGGGTGGATCATTTACCAACATAATAATGACGCAGGTACCGCATGGAAGCATTTGTCCGTCACAGCATGTGAATGAGGGTGCGTCAGTTGTATACGTTTAAATAGGCCTACAGGCTACAGTCATGGGTGTAAGAAAATGGTGCCGTCATAGTCGAGAACACACAGTGCGCTCATGGTATATGAATAATCCGACTCACGTTTGACAAGTGAACGCACCATTCCCAGGGGTCAAGGGGTGCGTCTTACAATTGATAGGTGTATAATAACAATAATACAGTCCTGGACAAAAGTTTGGAATATGTTTATTTCTTTTTGTAGCCCCGTTTTAAAGTGCAGATATCTTACGATGCAGAACTGATCATTACTAAGTTCAAATGAGCTCGATTCCGGGGGGCGGCAGGGTAAAATCTTAGGAGGGGCTAAATCTGTCAAGAAAATTTTGCCCGCCAACATTTTTTTTTTACTAGCCAAACTGCAAGCCGAACAGCATCTGACAAGCAGGGGGCAGGGGGCTGAAGACGACAAAAATCATCTTTTGCCACCAATTTTTTCTTTTACTAGCCTAATCAACAACAATAGTGGGGCAATAGTTTCGAAAAACAGTAACATTCCTGTCATTTCAACCAGTTTTAAAACAATAGGGGGTGGCCACGCACCCCCCTGATCCCCCTGTGGCGCCACTCCTGGCTCTACTTCAGGACGAGAAACCTGTTCCTGATATGATTGAGAACTGCATATGGTACAAAAACATATTCCAAACTTTTGTCCATGACTGTAATATGAACACAGTGGGTGAGCAGGTCAAAACGAGATACTGGGGAACTTTTCATCAAGTGAAAAATAGAATTTCTGATTTACGATGGGTAATGTAATTCACTTTTGACTAATCAAAAATACTCAACATCCTCAAGCTATTTTATTTAGCTGAACGACACAGAACTCATACACATTCATTAAACTGCAACAGTCTGATTTTGATGTGGAAAAAGTGGGAACACTTTGTTGGACATAATACTTTAAATTCTAATCTTATAATTGCAATCAATTGATATCATGTTGTTAAAATGTAAATGTATGACTGTCATCGATCTGTGGCCGATGACATATGGGTCTCCAAAAATCAGAATAGCACTTCTTCAAGTCAAAGTATAGTTTTGGTCTTAGAACAATTTTTTTCTTGAATCTGATACAAAGTGTTGTCACACCGCTGAAAGCAGCAGGAAGCTGGTGAGGAGAAAACAGACTTCACCATGTACATTTCCTAGCAGAAAAAAGTCAAATTTTTCAAATTAATTTCTCCAAAAAAAAAAAAGATAAGAAAAGAAAGAAACATTTCAGTGCATGTGATTTTCAGGGCACCATAAATCATATAGGCCTATGTAAATGAAACAGAAATAGGAAATAATTGCATTGTTTACAATTTACCAAAAACATACACTCAATGTAATGTAATATGTATATATTTTGTGTAAAAATGAACACCCTGATTTGCTTGTATCACCAAAATTGTGTTTTTCCTAAGTTTTGGCAATAATTTGTCTCTTTAACATCCATGACATCTTAAGATACAGGTACTACAACTCCAAAATTCCCTCGTAATTCACCTTTGCAGGATGGTCCATATCTATTTGGTAGACATTCTTCGCAGGCGATCCCCGTGAAGCCAGGATCGCACGTACATCTGCCATCATGTCGAAAACCATCCTTGCAGGTTCCATGACCACTACATGGATTGGTGGCCCCTCCAGGGCATTCTGTGTACAACAAACAGTATTCATTATCTCCTTAACTCATTCAATACCAGAGCCTGTCCAGAGTAAAACAATCACTACAAATTTGCTTTCTCATCAAATCGGCAACATATTGGAATAGTCTATTATATATAAAGGGTAATGGGTATTGAATGATGTGTCAAACATTCACCTAATTGGTGAAATTTTTAAGATCTTAGTTTTCTTGTGAAATTTGAGACTAAAAATAATTTTTGATTGAATAACTTTCACTTTCAAATGACATAAAAAAGAAAAACATGTCCGTAAAATATGTTTCCCAATTAGTTCAATACATCACCCACTAACAATGTGGAACAACCCAAAGCCTCATCATAACAATAGCTGTTGCCAATTTGATAAGTTTATGAATATTCTAGTTAAATCTCATTTATATTCATAACAAAATGAATGTACATTAGGACATTGTAGCACCCAGTTCATTGAATAGCTGATATTTTTCTCTACTTTAACATATTCATTAGATGGGGTAAATACAGCCACATTCCAAGATACAAAATGCAAACCACAAATATGTGGTCCTGGTTTTGAATGGGTTAAAACAACAGCCTAACAACCACCCCAGTTTCAACAAGAGTGTCGCTGGGGCGAGCACATAATACGCTCGCCTGTAACGTGGAAAATTAAAACATGTCACTGTGACCTTGACCTTTGACCTTTCGACCTCAAAATCAATAGGCTTCCTGGGATCTATGCTAGTATCATACACACCAAATTATATGAGTCTAGGTTAAGTTGAACTGAAGTTATCGCGTTTACAAGGACTTCACAAGGGTAAGATGAAAACATGTTACTGTGACCTTGACCTTTGACCTTTCGACCACAAAATGAATAGGCTTCCTGGGATCCATGATAGTATCACACACACCAAATTATATGAGGGTAGGTTACGTTAAACTGAAGTTATGGCGTTTACAAGGAAAAGTTAACGGACGGACAGACGGATGGACAGACGGACACCGAGCGTGATACCATAATACATCCCTTAGCCGGGCGTATAAAAATGTGAGCGACATAATCCTCCATATTCTAAGAGTCTTTGATAAGGTCTAAAAATAAAGCCCTGAAAAATTGTAATTCAAAATGATTATTTAATTCTTCAAAAAAAGTGAAAATCTATGAGTACTCAGGTTGACCGGATTCTCCATGCTCATTTCCTCCCATAGACTTACTATGTATACATCTAGGCTACTTTATACTCCACTGTAGTGGAAATCATTCATTCATGCATATCTTGCCAGTGGCAGCATAACTTTCCAAAGTTTTGTATTCTAGTGTGTTTATTTGTCAATTCAAGCACTACTATGTAGCTCAGATGTCACGGTTTGACAATTCTTTACATTGAAGTTCCACAATATGTTAGATAGTGTCTGTAACACTTTGTTGGTTCTCTTCGCATGACTGCACACCCATTTGCTGGTTACAGAGACTCCAACCCTAAACACCTCTTAAGAGGGAGATTCTCCCACCGAGATCCCCTAGCAAACAGGAGACTCTGACTCAATGTGCGCGTAGCCCACATCACCAGTGCAAAGCACAAAATTCCTTGCGGCCGTAGGCCATTTGGGGGGTTTAGAAGCTCTCTGGTGCTATCTTAAGCTATTTTTTGAACATATGAAAACACTAAATGAGGTCAAATCCACTGATTCAGATTCATTTCTTTTCAAAAAGGTGGTTGGGCGGGAGAAATTAAAATTCAAGCGGGAGGGCGGGAGATTTTGTGAAAATGGACTCAAAGCGGGAGATCTCCCGCCAAAAACGGGAGAGTTGGAGTCTCTGTGGTTATCTTGAACAAGGTCTACTGTAGATGTGAAATTTCTATTTTATTCACACAATTAGAATGTGAAGATATCACAGTTTGACAATTTTTTTAAAATTGAAGCTTCACGATGTCAGCCTAGATGTCTTTAACCCTTAGCACACGAACGTTGCAATTTTGCACAATCGTACAATTAAATTTAACAATTGTAATAATTATTTTTATCCTTCACCTTTGTACAGGACACACTAAAAAATAGCTAGTGTGCTTAAGAATCATCTAATGAAAAAATACCAATTTCAATATGGCAGTAAGGAAAGATAAATTCACAGAAAAAACGAAAAAAACAAGTGTCATTTTTATCGACTCAGAATAAATTCAGCGTGTAAAGAGTTAAACACATCTATGCATGTTAGCCAGAGACTGGATTCTAATTGTATCCATAACCTTCCAGAAATGGATGATTTTCTGAAGAAAAAAAAATCATGTTTCCGACACAAGGCTGTACTACACATTTTGTTGGTTTAATGTTTCTCCCTTTCACGAACAAATATCATTTGTGGTCAAGTCACAGACGTTTAAATTTGGAATTAAGATGTATGAAAATGATTGTATCCTGGGCAACCAGTGCACAGTCAGTACGTCATTGAGGTTATATGTGGGTGTTAATGTGTAACAATATAAACAGATATTTTAAAGGGGAATGAAACCCAGACATCTACTTGCATTCAGAGAATAGATAACAATGAGAGAAAGAAAATGGTGAAAGTTTGGACAAATTTGACTGAACCGTTCAAGAGTTATAAATGTTCCAAGTTTGCATAATCCTATGTATGGAGGATTCTTAAATTGGCAACACTACCACTTTTTGAGATGAAAGTGTGGAAAACTCCCCATTGGTTTTGTACACAAATTTTCACAAATTTATGTTTTTCTGAAATGATAGTTGTGAAGGTAATCAAATTCTTCCAGAAAACATGTACAAATCATTTTTGCTGAGACATACTTGAACAACAAGCAAGAGGCAATCAGATATTTCATTTAAAAAAATGAGAATATTAAGTGAAAATTTGTGTACAAAGCCAATGGGGAGTTCTCCACACTTTCATCTCAAAAAGTGGTAGAGTTGCCAATCTAAGAATCCTCCATAACAACGATTAAATAAACTGTGAATATTCATTACTCTTGAACAGTTCAACCAAATTTGCTCAAACTGTCACTGTTGTATTTCTTGTATTGTTCTGTATTCTGTGAATACAGGAAGATGTCTGGGTTTCATTCTGCTTTAAGCTACCGTACGTCAGGAAGGCATCTAGGGAATTTGAAAAGAGCATCAACAACATGGTCAAACAATACTGTAAGGATCTTCACATTATCCTTTCTTTTTCATCTTTCAAGCTCAGTTCATTACTTTCTCTTTTCTGTTTAGATTCCATTCCCTGTGCTTGTGTTGTGTACAAATTTACATGTGTGAGATGTAAAACTCATTATATTGGTCGAACCAAATGTCATTACATAACACGAGTACAGGAGCACTTGGGGAAGGATTAAAAACTCCCATGTCTGGAAACACCTGCAGTCATCCACCCAATGCTTGTCAGAATGCAATACCCACTGTTTCAAAATTCTTGATACTGCTCAAACTAACTTTCAACTAAATATCCAAGAAGTGCTGTTTATTAAATGGACAAACCCCTAACTCAACCAACAGGTATATAATTACCAAATATTGCTTTCTATTTAACTACCCCACCCCTTGACTGATCAGTCAACTGTATACACACTACTTATATTTTAAAATTATTGCCCTCCTGTTCCTTCACTATGTACCACATACCTTTTGTAATCGTAAGTAGCTACATTCTTAAAAATGTTTCTGTAGCCATTAATTGATATCCGGGGTGCACAAATTAGATTTTTCAGTAACCAATTGCTTGTATCCACAGTGTATAAATACCAATGACTCTGTATTATTTCCAGGCTGAAGATGAAGTGTGTTCACTTTGAAACATGTTCCGTTCATTAAAATTTTATGTTTTCTTCATTATATCTTTCTTCAAGCTTTTATCATGTCGTTCCTTTGGTAATGTAACAATATCCTGGATATTTTGTTCGCTATATAAGTAGAACATATTTGTGGCATGCCCTCTGCAAAGTATTAGCACTTGTGATCACTCTGACTTTTGTTTATTGGGGTTTGAATGTAAATTTTAGAGAGTAAGTAAAAACAAAAACGACTTGTAATAGTCTAGTTAATCAACCTATTCTATTAATCGATTGATCGCACTAATCAATAATTTACCCGTGTACGTCTTGATCATTAACACACACACCCAGTGTATGGATCAATATCGATACTGAACTTTGATAGTTAAAGGCATCGTATAACACTGTTTGCAGTTAGAAAAATATGAGCTACATGAGTTCCCATGCTACTGGTGTCTTTGATAAGGTCTAAAAATGAAGTCCTGAAAAAAGTTGCAGTTTAAAACGATCATTAAGTGCTTCTAAAAAGTGAAAATCATTGAGCAACCATTTCTGTTTTCCTCCATAGACTGCTGTGTAGCAGCATTTCTAATCGCGATATTTAATTCATGTGACGATTTTGATCTGTACATATTTTATGAGTGACCGCATAACTCTCTAAAGTTTTGTGTTCTAGGGTGTTTATATGTCCATCCAAACACTACCAGATATGTCAGATAGCAAAGTTTGACAATTTTCAAACAAGGCTTCCACAAAGTTATATAGTGTCTTTGAGCAAAAACGTACGCGTATAGCCAGAACGCGCACGCAGAGAAATCGGTGCTTATGGTGCACGGAGCACAAGTGCCAGAATATGGCACACAATATGATCTGATTTATCAATATATGGATTACTTCACAGGCTAAGACAAATGAATTGCAGTTATTTGTAGTGTATTCTATTTGTACACAAATTAGATTTTTAGGGTATTGGTACACTTTAAAGGGTACCAACACCCTGAAAATCAAATATGTGTACAGCTAGAATACACAACAAATAACCACTAGACAGATGTCATAGCTCGTGAAGTGATCATATTTTGATAATAATAATCATAACATTTTGGAACTCAGTTCCGTAAACGCCGGTTATATGCGTGCGCGTTCTGGCTATACGCGTACGTTTTTACCAAAACTATCGGAGTTCATGATCGATCTGTGTGTACGCAATACGCCACACGTGTCGCGTTCCTGATCAAAAAACGTTGCAAAGTTTCAGCCAGTCTATCTCAAACAGTCTTCATCCAAAAAAGTTGCTAAGTGTGAGACGTTTCGGTCGCAAACAGCGACCGTTTCAAGGGTCGAGACTCCGCCGAAAGTGCGAACGCAATTGATTGTCAGTCGGCTCGCTTGAGAAACTCACGTGCACTTGCACAGGCTCAACTCGGCTGTCAAGCTTACAGCAAGGCAATTGCCGCAGGTAATTGAACATAATATGGATGAAGACAGAAGCCTGTATTGAGGGATGATATAATGATATAACATAGTTTTGGCATGAAAACATTTTTTATGCCTATAATATGCTTCCTGTATCTAAATGCCACAATCCGAGACTATGGATTATTATTCGGAGGAAAGTCGGTCAAACTTAGTATTTGTGGTGCGAGTAATGTCCGGCACTGAGCGCTGCATGCCGCGCCGGCAAAACGCCGCCCGGTGGTGGGGTGGTAGACTGAACGGTTCCTGGTGGTGATACAACATCATTATTTTGTAGAATCTCTTCTTCTTCATGCAATATACGCGACGCACTCCCGTCCTTTTGTTGCGGACTTTTTCTTTAAATTACCGCTTTCAATAAATGCAGTAATTTGCACAAGTTTATTCAGTACAGGATGCTACATGCGGCTAATAAAATGACAATACCATTCCCGCCGCTACTTTGCAAGAATAGCACAAACAGGATCCGGGTCTTTTGATAAAAAATACCTGTTGACATTTTTTGCCATTAACACAGCGTCGCTATTAAGACAAATCACTGCAGACGTATATTCAAGTTCATAAAAAAGGCGCAGGGAGTGGAACACTATACCGTTTACCCACAAATATAAACCGATCCGTAGGGCCGACATGACTTTTGTATGTCACACTTTATTTTTGCATCATATGGAGCCGAATATTACCACTGACAATTCATTTCCAATGTAAAAGCAGGCACCCGAAATTTGTTTTAGTATCATATGAATCCGAATAGGTCTGTATCCATAATTTAATTCCGATCGGGAAACAACTACACCTGACATTTCTGTTTAGCGTGATGTGGAGCTAAATATAATTTATATGCACCCTTTTTCCTCCATACATAAACGTTTTATTTTAAATGGTTAGATCGGACCAGTAAAATTGATCGACAGTGAACTTTACATGTCCCCGGTCCGTCGTATCTGCGGCACTCTAGCCAAACGGTAATACTGTTATCGATCAAGACGTTTGACAGAAAAAATATCGATAGCGCGATCAATCGATTGATAGTATCGGGTGATCGACTAGTCTATGCCAAGTCGTTTTTTACTTTATTTGTTGTTTGAAATTCACATTCAAACCTCAATAAATAAAATACGGAGTAATCATAAATGCTAATATTTTGCAGAGGGTATGGCATAAATATATTCTACATGTATACCAAATTAATTACTCAGGGTGTTGGTTCCCTTTAAACTTGATTAGTCTGTCAGGACCACACTAAGACTGTTTTTACAAAGGTGCATCTTATCCTTCTTCAACATGGCATGAAAACGGTTATGAAATACTTATACAGGCAACTTAAACATTATTTTTAATTCCAAGTTGCTTTAAACAGGAGCAGAAAAATCAGTGAAATGAATACGAGAAAGTTTTAGAAAAATCAAACAAATTTTCATGAAGTTATTACGTTTGACATATTCTTTCAGTTTATGCAAACAACCCGCCATTCATTTCATACACAAAATAAATTCCTAAATATTCATTTTCTATAATGTCCGTACCCGGACATACTTATTTCACACAGAAAACCATGTGACAAGGTGTTAGTATGACCTACATTGAGTACAGACACAAAGAAATTGTTTCTCAACAGAGAAAGTAGAAAAATGACTTCTGCAACTCATCATTGATTGCTTTCTCTTACAAGGTCACAAGTTGTATACACACTACTTCTCTTTCTTTTTTTTTCAAACTTCAATTTCTGTCATCTTCTTTACCTTGAACGCAATCTCTACCATAATAGCCGGCACAGCACGCTCTGTTGACCACATCATACTCGCATCGTGCTCGGCACCCTGCGATGCTGTTGTACCATCCTTGTTTCAAACGACAACCACGCTCAACTTCACCCTTAAAATACACACAAGAAAATACATTTAAGTACTATGTCAATGACTTTTGAATACTGGACACATTGAAAATAACATAGATCAATTAAATAAATAAATTAATAAAATAATTAATATAATTAATAAATAATTGATTAAATAAAATAGGTCAATTCAACTGCTGTGTAGTCAATGAATATGCCTCTGCCCTTCCCAATTCTGTGCCCAGCAATTAATGCCCCAACCATGCATATCATAAAATGATATTTATATCGACAGGGGGGGGGGGGGGGTCGGGAGGGGGGACCGAAGTATGGCCCCCCCCGAGTCCAGATCTCAGCCGCAAATCGCGCATTCGCCGCAAAAAAATTAATGCGCATAGAGCTAGATGTAATCTCAAAGACTGTATCATTAGATTTTTGAAAATTAACATCTAAAGTAATTAATTATGCAAATTTATGCTTAAAATCATATTTTTGCCTATAACTCACTTAAAATAGCTTGTACAATGCTAAGTTTTGGTGAAAGTATTTTTTCTGACATTTCTAACAATAACGTACAAAAACATTGCCGAATCAGAATAAATTTCTTATGTATTTTATTGTTCTGTGAATTTCTTATGTATTTCTTTGTTTTTTCGACCTTTTGTTTATCGTTTTTTTGATGAACTTTGTTGGGGACACTTTTGCGATCATAAACAGCATAAAATTAATCCATTTCACCCAGTAAAAGTAAAATAATCATACATTTATGATTTTGGGCTGAAAACACAATTTGCATTAAAGGTTAGCTGACATGATGGGAACACTTGAAAAATGCCCAAGAACCAATGAGTTGAATTACCAATATACACTAGCAGGGTGGATCTCCCACCTGGGAGGATTTGTCTGTAATTTGTTTACTTAAGGAGAATCAAGCATAAACATAGGAGTATCTTATTTTTTACCGGGGACGATAAAAATAAGCCCCATAGAGAGCCACACAGCAGGTTTCCGTGCTACAAGTGATATAGACATTGTTTATTTTAGAATGAGTCAACGTTTGACTACAAGATTTTCACAGGAGAATCCTTGCATAGTTTACTTGATTCTAGAGTAGTTTCAGCCCAAGTTGAGGACTACCCCAAATCATGTCATTTACCTTTAATTTGGTACACAAAATCACGTTTTTGACCAATTTTGGAGGTGACATGCATGTACGGAGTCGTGCAGCGTCGTAACAGTACGTTCGATTTTCGCGAAAATGATCTCAAATGATGCGGAAGACTTGAAAGTAAAAAGCCACTGAATGGCGTGGTCAAAAAATTTTGCACGGCAGAATAATTGTGAAATTTGTTGGGGGGGGCATTATGGCCCCCCTCCCCCTGGGGATATTGGGGTTAACCTACCTTGCTCCCTTGGCAGAAATGTTTTGCTGCCCAGTACTAACCATCCTGCCAAGCCACCAACACCATTTGACCCCCTGGCTATAGTTATCTCAGCCGGAATATACCAATTTCTGCAAAGTTAATTGACCTTTGGCAGATTTTGTACAAAATCTAATCAATTCATCTACACCACATGGTGCATGCCTGGGCCAAGTATGATCAAAATCCACCCATGTGTTCTTCAGATATCGCGATAACAAGATCAGGGTGTACACACGGACAAACGGACAACCCAAAAATGATAATGCCTCCAACCCCTTTGGGGAGGAAGCATAAACATTTCTGGGTTCAAAAATTGACTCTGTTGCCCGTTGACACAAAATGCTGATTTTTCTGCTTCTACTATAAGCAACTTTATATCAGCCTTGAACTAACCATTCAAGTGATAGGCTAACATTGTGGAGCTTCAATTTAAAAAATTGTCAAACTTTGATATCTGAGCTACATAGTAGTGTTCAAATGGACAAACACCCTAAAATAAAAAAGTTTGTCCAAGTTATGCTGCCAATGGCAAGGTATGCATAAATAAACAATTTCTACTTCGGTGGATGATAAAATAGCCGAGATCTGCACACAGTAAGTCTATGGGAGGAAATGGGCAGGTGAATCCAGTCAATCTGAATACTTGTAGATTTTCACTTTTTTAAAGCACTAAATCATCATTTTGAAATAAAAAAATTTTCAGGGCTTCAGTTTTAGACCTTATCAAAGACACTTGGAGCATGGAGGATTATTTAGCTCGCATTTTTTTAACAGTGATAAATGTTAGCCAGTGGCTTTAACATTTTTTGAGATACAAGGTTTCGTCATGAACAACATGCAGTCTAACTTACCACTTGTTTGGCATGCGGTGGGCACATCCTGTGTGAGCAGCGTTTACAGCGGCCCTAAAATAAAATTACATGGAAAAAATTACAATCAACTGGAAAGTGTGGTACATTAACAGAGTAGTTAGCAAAAATACTGCTCGCAAAGTCATTCCTTGAAAGAAACATTTGGTATGGATAGTCGTAACTGCAGGATTTGTTTTTTGACCATTCAACATGGGCCAGTGCTGCTGGAGGCACTTCTCTATAAAGAATTCCTTAACCCATTGGAGATGATTTCACTATAACACACATTTTCCACATACCCCAACACGAGTTAACTCGCACTTAGTCTTCAATGGGTTAATACACCACTGTATTTAAACCTCGGGGGGGGGGGGGGTCATATTAAGGTTCCAGCTGCATGCCACTTAAATCAATACGGGAAGGTACAAGAAAAATAAAGTTTTCAGGATTTGGGATTCAAACATTGCAAAGGTTTCGAAATATAAATGATGAATTGTATGAAATTGGGCTGTTGCCCTAGTTGTATTTTGTAACCATAGTCAAGGTTTCAGATCAGACACTGAATGTAGCTGTCACCTACTAATTTTGAATTTGGTAGAGTTCAACCATAGCAAAGATTGCATGACATTCGTTAACTGCACTGTCATGAGTTTTATTATCTTGTAAGCATTGAACAGCAGGCATTCAGGTTTTCACAAGATCAGGTTTGGCAGTCAGACTAGTTTCAAGTATGTATAAAATTAAAATTCAGTGAGCGAT
>JZLH01S0497318.1:60883-74394 GCA_001188425.1 Eucidaris tribuloides
TCAGTGCCTTTCAGGTGCTCTCTCATAAGCACTCCATATCTCCATGAAATTTCTCATGGACACTAAGAAAGTTTTTAATCAGTTCTCAATGTTTCCCAGTAATGAGTTAAGAAACAGTTAGTAAATTCAGAGTTTCTTTTATGTGGATTTTTTGACACGCTCCTTCAAAGAAAAATTGTTCATTTTTCCAGTTTACGTTATTGCTGACTGGACAATCAACAATTATCAATACCTACAAACACGTATTGGCAAATCAAAATGTATAATTGCCATAAAAATTTAAATAAGAACGTTATCTCCTCTTTCAGATTTCATGAATGGATGAAAGTGGCATGGTAACCACTACAATGGTAGAGAAAAGAAACATAATTTACCACATCTTGGCATGCTAGTCTCAGATCTGCTCCTTGCAGGGATGGAACCACATACGGACCATCAGTGGGCCACAAATCTTCAAAGTCCAGCTGTAGAAAATACATGATAAAAGATGATTTGAACAGCAAACACAACAAACTCGTCATAAAGACGGAACACCTTTTTTGTTTTACAGAATATTATTATACATTACACTTTTTTGAATACCTTCATATTAATACTTCTACATCAGGGAGCTTAATGTCACATGGTTTGACAACCAACAATTGATTCAAACTTAAATTTGAAGCGCTTTCTTGAAATCAACAGCCAGCAACATCGTGGGATTGCTATTGCTATAGACTGAGGACATGACAGTAAGGAGATATGAAAGCCTTTAACTACAGGTTTGGATCTTGATGATGCTTGGTTTAAGGTCCACACAGCAGACTTTGCAAGACCTACAAAGAAACACTGGCAGGCTGTTAAATGATGATAATGGTGATTATGATTATGATGAAGATGATAATGACGTTGATGACAGAAGTTAAGAACATATTTAGGTCACATAGCAGACCTTGTATGACATGCAAAGAGACATCAAGTTCAAGTTAGTTTATTTTCCACAAAACATTACTTGTCAACACTGGCAGAATGTCAAAATTTGACAGTAGTGATGATGATGATGATGATTATGATGATAATGGCGATGATGATGATGAAGATGATGAAGATAATGATGATGATAGAAGTTGAGGATAGTTTAAGGTCACATGGCAGACATGCAAAGACAAACTAGCAGGATGTTAAAAGTTAAAAGTTAATGATGATGATGATGATGATGATAATGCTGATGATGATGATGATGACAATGAGGAGGAAAAGGAGGAGTATAGAGATGGAAAGTGAAGATGTATTCTTACCTCCTCCGGAAGGACATGATGCGCTATAAACTCCTGGAGCAAAATCAGATTGTTCGGTGCCATCAACTCCTCCAACTTATTCGGTGGTAGCCGATTGAAGGCATCATCGGTTGGAGCAAAGACGGTACTATCATCATACTCGCTGTGGAGCCAAGGAGGAGGAGCAAGAGGAGGAATCCTGAGTCCCGGCATCCAACCATGTCCGTTTTGACCACGACCGTTGCCGTGGGATTGCCCTCCCACTCTATCCCGTCTCTTGCGCCTGCGACCTCCATGTTGCGAACTTCTTCGATCGTCGAAGGAATCGCTGAACAACTCTTGGGCAATTTGCGTTCTCCTCAGTAGAGTCACAAACCGGGTGATGTTGTGGCTTCGGCCAAGGGCATCCATGTCGGGGTCGAAGTTCGGGCCGTCGAAGCGATCTCCGCCAAACCCAGGACCCTGCAAAATATACATCAAGGAACGTGAAATGATGACATCATTTCATGCAGAAGAAGAAATCACAGAAAATTACAAAAAAAATGTCTCTGATTATGTTGTGGAACACTTATCTGGCACCTACTGAGTCACCTGCATGATTCAGTCAGAATTCTTCATCCGCAAAGGGTGATAAAAATATTCAGTTGATGTTCAAAATGTGGGAGAGTGTTACATACATGTACTACGAAATGACACCAGAATTATTGCAATCAGTTCGATGTCGAAAGAAAATAGAAACAAAACCAAAATCTTCAAATGGTTCTGATGCAGGAAAAAGTATTTGAAGAGTGTAGAATAAGAAGTATTTAAGTCACATTTTGATGAAATTGAGTTAGTGATTGTTTTGAAGTCATTACATGCCGGAAATTTTTTAGACAAAATTTTGGACAATTTGACTCTTCCCTAGTAGGGGTCAGGGGAGGGGTCAACTGGGGTCAAATTTCTAACTTGGTCTAATTTCTTCAAAATGTATCTCAAATTACTCGACTTTGTTACAAAGATTAAGAAAATACATAATTTATCATGCATTTTGTGCTTTGTTACTGAGATATGAGGTCACTTCCTGTCAAAGGTCAAATGAAGTCAAATTTAAAAAAAGTCCAAATTTGACAAATTGCATATCAAATTGTCCATCCCAAAAAAAATTGTCCAAAAATATATACAATTAAGTGTTTTTGACATTCATTTATTCGAGAAATGCATTTGTTTTCCTGAGACCCTTCTTTTTTGCTAAAGAAGTACTTAAGTCCACAATATTGATTATTGGAAATTGACAAGTGTGACAATGTTTGTTTTTGTCCTATATTCATCTTTTATTGTGTCAATTAACTTCACCAAGTTTGGATGTACAACTCAAACAGTTGTGATCTGTAAACAAATTTGAAAACTTTGAGCGTTTGTTTCTCAAAAGTAGTATTATGTGATTTCAGTACTTCTTATTCTACAGTCTTCATTTTCTCTTAACTCCCTGAGGGCTAAGGGTAGACCACATGTAATCTGACAGTTCCTCTATGGAGGAACGACATCATTAGGTAATCTCATGGTTGGGTATTCTGATTTTGGTGTTTTACGACTTCATCCTACTACTCCCAAAATGAAGTCATTGTCAATCACCCTTGACCTAATAACACCTCAATCATTCCTCTGCATTAGAATGTTGAGATTATTCTCCGGCAGCATCCCGTGATCGTTCAGAATGAAAAATTTTGTTCCTTGACTTGCCAACTATTCAAATAATTCTGGTGTCTTGCCATACTATGATTGAGTTTATTTTTATTTAACCATAAATTACTCAAAGACTACAAGAAATGTGTTTATTTCCACAGATTTTGCTTGCAAAAATGATCAGAATTTGGGATCAAAAATTTACACTCTCACTAGTAGATCACACCTACATGTATGTAGGAAATACTGTGGCCAGATCTTAACTCCTATATCTTTAACCCATTGGAGATGATTTGATTTCAATACAACATTACTTTCTCCACAGACCCCAGCATGACATATCTCAATCTTAGTCTCGAATGGGTTAAGTATTTTTTCACATTCTAATTTTGTGAATGGAATAGAAATTTCACATCTGCAGTAGATCTTGTTCATGATAACTAGCAAGTAGATGTGCAGTTATGCGAAGAAGAACCAACAAAGTGTTAAAGGGAGATGTAGCCGGCAACTCACAGGAATCAGTTCATAGAAAAATTGATATTGTGAGTATTGTGAAAATTATGGTACATGGCGATAAAGACAGCCTAAATAAGGGGAACTGTGTGACACTTACCACAGTAAGGCAGTATCAATTACTGTATACGCTGATATTTTTGCGTAGAGATATTTTCGCAGTTTTGGACTAAATTTCAAAATTTGCGAGTGCTAATTTTCACGATTTTAGTGGTGCTTTCATTAGTGTGAATAGACATGAACCAAAGTAGAAATTTTCGCGATAACTGACTCTTGAAATTCGTGAAAATAAAACCACCGTGAAAATTACCACGTATACAGTAGTTAATTTGTTAATTTTATGTCTTTGCGAATTTCAGATCGTCGAAACAGCTATGGGGGGCAGAGCTTATTGATTCAAAAAGAGCACAGTGCGTTTAACATGTGTCGGTCACGTCAGGTCAGCACAAGGCCAGCACATGTGCGATCTGATTGGTTGGCAAGAACTGACAGTTACCCCAAAGAATTTCTTCCATTATTTCTGTTAGTTGCCAGCTACATCTTTCAAGGGACGATTGCCCGATCAAAAAAGACAGTAAGATTTTGTGCTGTTATCACTTTAATGCTTAACATGACTCTTGTGAATAGAATAGAAGCTTCACATCTACATTAGATCTTGTTCAAGATAACTAGCGAGTAGATGTGCAGTCATGCAAAAAGAACCAACAAAGATTTAACGGTGCATTTTTTGCCCTCACCATTGTCCGTGGTCTCCTGTACATGACTGGGGGATGTAGCATTCCATCTATGGTGTAGATAACTCCGTTGGTGGTGTTATGGACGGACCTGATCCGACCACGCCCACCCAGCAGTAAGTTTCCCTCCTGTATGGAAATATAAACATAGGATGCATGGTTTTCAATGCCAAAGTGATATTTCAGAGTAGCAAGAAGTTACTACTAACTCAATGACAGGACGGGAGGGGGAACAGACTAGAAAACTCTATTTTAAGTTATCAGAACAGTCATATCCTCCTCACTCATACGTCCACTAAATTGATGAAAAAATGGTAAATTTTCTCAACTTACAAAAGGAGCATATATGTTTAAGACATCCCCCCCCCTTTGATCTCAAATTAACTCGAGCTGAGTCTATACAAGTCATGTATTTTATTACCATATCAGTTTGTTAATCATTGCTCAATACGTTGTGTCAAATCAAGCACAATACTTGAGGGGAACAAATCATGAAAACCCAGCGCAAACACAAAAATTACGGGAAATTACAAGAACTCGGGAGAGGAGGGCAGATTCTGATGTTACAAGCAAGAGTGTTTATCTTCCCAAAATCTTGTTCATCTCGTGACAAGACGATGCACTCATCAAATTATCAACGAGTGATTTTCAGGGATGTTGGTTGGCACCGTTCACCCATTTCATCTGCTGGCTACAAAATTAAGGTACGAGCTGGGCTAAGTCTCACGGTATCCCTGGTTACGGCCAGATCTTGTCCATTCATGGTCCCCACGGTGGTATGCTTCCCAAGGTCGGCCCGAAGCAGGACGGTGCTGGACACGATGTGGTGCAACACCAGCTGGGTCACCTCGTAGTCCTGAGACCTCCAATTCCTGGGAAGATCCTGAGATGAAGGAAAGATAGAATTGAGTACTTGCAGAGCAACATAATTTTTATACCAATTATTTTCAAACCATCTGCATGTACAGATGGCATTCTGTAAATGTAACCATAGTATAGAAGAGAGAAGTTGAAAACAACATTGCACTTGATTTTTTTTTAACAAAGTAACCTCTACATAATTCATCATGCTGACAAACTACTTGCACAGAAATCTATATGTGGGACAATGTTAATTGTAAATATTCGATGCTAGGTCCAGCGACAGAAAATTCACCTTTTCAAATTGCCAATCCTACAAACATAAAGATGCAAAATGTAGCATGCAAAGTTGTAAGTATTTGATCTGATTTTTTCATGAACTTCTCATGTATTTCATATCACAAAGCAAAGAAAAATATCAAAGATTTTCCACGACGGCTGATGCAATGTATTCCACGATACCTGTTCCAAAACATAGGCATGCACTGCACGGTCCGTCGGTGCAAACACGGTGTACACGCCCTCTTGGGTCAAGAAGCCATGTGCTCGAAGCTGAGAAAGAGAAAAATACACAAGAGTAAATTACTCTAAAAAACAGGTTATTTTCACCAAAATGGAGAGCTGCTGACCAAAAAACAAACTGATCCATGGTAAAATCCCATTTTTAAGGCAAAAAAACATATTTTGGTACAAAAGTGGGAAACTTACACTTATTATTCATGCTAATCAAATTTAAAAAAAATATATTTTGCATTAAACAATCATATTGTTACTTCTGATGATGAAAAAACTAAATACGAAATATCATTAACCCTAAAATGACTGGGGGGGGGGCCCCTGTACATAAACGGCGATAACTTTTTTGCGCATAAAGCGTTCGCGCCGCCATTTCATGACTTTTTTCTCTTAAGTCTTGCGCAACTTTTGATACCAAATTTGTATACCCCCATGCCGCAGTTGCGGAGTTACGTAACATTTTCGTATCACATGTCACGTAAGAAATCAAAATTTGTATTCATTTGTGTGTAAAGTGTATAGTATTTGAATGAATGTTATAGACATTGTTTTCTAACTACATTTTTCATTACTGTTTCTTTCTAATTGATAATGTGACCTTGTGAATGTCAAGTAGTCAAGTTCCTACGATATGACAAAGTAATGAAAACATTACATAAAAAATAAAGAAATCATAAGAACATGCAAACTGCAACACCCGTCTCTCACTTTCTCTACTAATGCGTGCGGAACTGTATTTGCATATTTAGTAATTACTAGATTGCATAAGCATAGTCTGATAATGTCAAGCATGAAAACAACACCAATTCCATGATACACCCTCTTCTTACAGCGGAAATTTGAAAACAGGAATTTAGGACACATAAGCGCCAAATTAAACCCACTCTCAATTCTCTTTTGATAAAACATTTCAGCATATTTCGCATAATTAATCTAGAATACCATCTCACAAAACTACACATCACAACCCTCCAACTCACTTTCCTCGCACATACTACTATAAATCAATACACTCGACAAACGGACGTGTGTCCAAATCTCGGCTCCTCCCCGCCCTCCCAACCCCGCAACAACCCACCACCAGCCGACCGACTCTCGCGAGGCGGCCGCAAAAACCGGCCCCCCCACCTCTTCTCAGCCTCCAAAATAGCCCAGTCTTCTAAAACATATTAAACATATTAAACATATTAGCCCAGTTAAAACATATTACTTGGCAGTTCTGGTTTGTGGACAGTTGAAGGCATTTGTCAACAGATTATTCAATCACTGTCAAATCACTGTCATCATACCCTATTCCGTAAGATCAATAATGGTCTCCTGTTACAAACAAGAAAGTATATCCGACTCTTGGTGAAAAGGCATTTGTAATTGCTGCACCTAAGTTGTGGAATGCTTTTCCTTTCGGTTGGCAGAAAATACAGTCAGTTTTAACATTTACAAGACACATTAAAGCATTCTTATTCAAGACTGCACTGGCAGAGTAAAAATTTCATCAATGGATGAAATACATACATGTATTTGATTCTAATTGTATAATCACAAATAATGCAGTTATATCAAAGTTGTATAATTGTAATGCACATTTGAGTATACTCCTATAAAATCATACTGTGATATTTATGAAAACTACCATAAATGCGATCAGTAGCTATCATACTTACATTTTCCACTAATTCAACGAAAATGTTCACTCCTGGAATCACACGCAGCTCCTACAAAATCAATGAAAGTAGAAAATTGCTGTTTTACTTATTATAATCTTATTTTGAAAAAAAAATACTTTTCAATCACAATTTCAGGTGAGAAATGGGTTAAATATCATAATATTCCTTCAATTTATGAATTTTTCTATTTGTCGGCTCGCTCTGCACACAAAAGCGAAACATAAATTTTGTGCGCAAAGCACGCTGCAAAGTTAGAAATCGTGTAGGCCCTATGTTTAGTGGAATTGCTATATTAAATTCAGTGGTTTCAAATTGTAGTACCTTTTGGAACATTATTATTGTATTAGGCCTACTGGTTAGGAATTTTTCAAGTTGTACAATAATTGGGGGTCAAAACGATATGTTTTCCCCCAAATCAGACATGTATGAGGTCTTGTGACTTTTGACCTTTCATCTTTCAATTCCAAAATCTAATCAGTTCATCGGTGCCTTATAAAACATATCTCACCCAAGTTACATAAAAATCTGAAAGAGCTGTTCTTAAGTTATCATGATAACAAGCCCAAATCAGACATGTTTTAGGCCCTGTAACCTTTGACCTTTCAACTCCAATATCTTATCAGTTCATTGTTGCCTCATAGTACACACTAGGTCCTAGTTGAATCAAAATCAGATATTGTGTAGGCCCGTTGTTTAGTAGAAATTGTTATATTAAATTCAGGTTTGTCTTACCTGTAAGACATTCCCCGTACATGTGACACCATCCCCCACGAAGCCACGCTTACACTTGCACTCTCTCTGTCCAGGGCCCGTGGGTCGACAGGTAGCCCTGAAGCTGCAGCCTCCATGTTCATGATGACACAGATTATCGGGGGTGCACTCTAGGCCATCGCCGTGGTAACCATTAATACAAAGGCACAAACGCTGAAAATGACATGGAAATTTGAGATAGGTGGATACTATTACACAACTGGAAATCAATAAATGGAATGGTATGGATGGTTTATATTGGATAAACAACAAACTTGACATTATACAACTGAGAATTTTTTAAAGGAATGAGCAAAAAATGCACATTCCTAAATATTTGTGGAACTGATATAAATTGATTGGAAAAGTACAACTTCTCAAAATTCATTGCAACTTCAAAATTCCCAAAACATACTAAATTAGAGTCTCAAACTGTACACTGTAATGCACATTACTTTTGTACACAAAACTTTTCTCCACTATGTATGCATTTAAAACTTACAACTGAGAAAACGCAAATGAGATTTCCCGCCTTTAAAGGTTAAACTTAAACAAAACAAAACACTTGACTCACAGGCTCAGTAGCAGTTCCTGGCATACACTCTGCTTTCTCATGACATCCTCCGTTGTTGTTTTCACACCGAAACTGATCTGTTAATGAAAAACAACTTCACCTAAGTCAAATCTCTGGGGACACCACAAATCATTTTGACATGATGAAATTACACTTACACTTTGTACACATTTCCATGATTGAGATGAATATAGGGAAACAGAGGCTAAAGTGTCATGATTGTACTAATGTGAGGGAGAAGGGCTGAGAGAAAAGGGGAGACAAGCTGAGATCAAAAGGTCAATCCATTCAAGACCATCAAGAGTAACAGTTGTGGCCACTTCAACTTAGATGGATGACTTAATACTGTACATGTTTAGTTATATTTGGTCTCCAAAATATGTTTGACAAAGATGTTGTGGTGGTAAAAGATTTTGCTGTTAAAATTCAGCCCATCACAAGCTAGATAGATTGTTCAGATCATGGATCATGTTGTCAGCTACTTAATTTGGTATCATAAACATGCACAATGAAATTTCCATAATGATATAAATGTCAGTACAAATATCACATAGCTATTATTTACATGGTCGTTTAAGGAGGTGAGGAGATCTTCATTGTTTTCATTCCTGTGTCTATTTAGCCAAAATCAGTAATAACATTACTTTAACATCAGTTTACCTTTGTTTGAAAAAAATGCCAAGAAATGCAGACAACCTGTAAATCTCTTCTACATGGTAACAATAGTGACAAACCATCTAGTATAAAACAAAAGCAGGTGGGGCAGATTAGAGCAAGACACAAAGGTATCATTACCTCTACAGGAAGGGCTTCCAAGTCCAAGGCAGCAGGTCCCATACTGTATTGAAAAGAACAGAGCACAACAAATGATAACATAAATGAAATAGAAATCTGCCATTTTATTGAATTTTATCTATTTTTTTTCCAAGTCCTGTACTTAAGGTTATCAAACTGTCTTAAAGTTATTTTGTTGTTTGCTTTTCAAAGTTGAAAAACTCTTATTGTGAAAACTGTTTTGTTAAGTGGTCTTATGCAACACTTAAGGCCTTAAAAATAACAGCTTTCACATCATTTCCACTTGAATTTTTGTCAGTTTTTCTTACATCTGTATGTTGTGAACCAAGGCAACACTGGCATCATTTAAATACAATTTCACTTCTAATTGACACAAGACGGTGCAACATAATGTGGTATACCAGGGTACAACAGTACCCCGGTGTACCACGCGGTGCATCTAGTACTTTGATCGGTAACTTCTCAAACTTTTTTGGAACTTGAGGCCTACTTTGATTGTAAGATATCTTCCAAGGCCTACTTTAACCCTAATATCACCGGGGGGAGGGGTTACTTTCAAGTCTCGCGCATCATTTAAGACCATTCTCGTAAAAATCAGATGTACCGTTACGACGCTGCGCGACTTTTCGTACATGCATGCAACTCCAAAATTGCTCAAAAACGTGATTTTGTGTAAAAAATCAATGCAAATTGTGTTTTCAGCCAAAAATCATAAATGTATGATTATTTTTACTTTAACTGGTAGAAATGGATTAATTTCATGCTGTTGATGATCGCAAAAAAGTCCCAGACAAAGTTCATCGAAAAAACAACAAAAAACAAAAGGTCGAAAAAACAAGGAAATACATAAGAAATTCACAAAACAATAAAATACATAAGAAAATAATTCTGATTCAGCAATTTTCTTTGGATGTAATTGTCACAAATGTCAGAAAGAATATTTTCACCAAAACATATATTTTAAGTGAGTTATAGGCAAAAATATGATTTTATTCATAAATTTGCATAATTAATTATTACAAAATATAAAATATATTTTTTGAAAATCTAATAATACAGTCTTGTACATTACATCCAGCTCTATGCGCGTGCAAATTTTCGCGGCGATCGCGCCATCTGCGGGGAGGGGGGTCATAATGGCCGGTGATGACAAGACCGAAGATAGCCGAATATATTAGGGTTAACTGTTAGATTTGTTTCACAACAAAAGAGAAATGCCCAATAAAACAAGACACATAGAAATTAATGAAGGGTGTGGTACTTGTATGCAGTCAATTGTAATGACTAACAAAAATATTAAACTCATGACAGTCTAAGGTTAATGTCAGTTGTGTCATGTAACATCAGATAAACAGGTTTTGTTTTTGTTTTTTCATTTTCATGTCAAGACTACCCCACCACCCCTTCCAAATCAACATCACGTTGCTTACACTTGATGAAGATTCACTGAGGGGGCAGCCATTCCACAGTGGAACCAAGATGATGCCCCACACTGGTAATTGATTCTAATTAATAATTCAGCCCCGCTCCCCCCCCCCCACCACACACACACACACACACCATCACCTTCTGGTTGCTTACACTTGATGGGGCAGTAATTTAAAAATGGATCCAATAGGTAGGGTATACCATGGGCCACACTCATGGCCCACACACTGGAAATAATATAAAATAATTCAGCCCCCGTTCCCTCCCTTCACCCCCACCCCGTCCCCAACCATCACGATCTGATTGCTTACACTTGATGAAGATTCATTGATGGGGCAGCCATTCCACAGTGGATCCAACAGGTGGGGTATACCGTGGGCCACACCACGAGGCAGTATCACTATGTCGGGTAAGATGATGGGGATGGTATTGACAAACACCTATATGAATCAAAAAATAGGGACAAGTAATCATTGCACTGGTCTGTAATACATTTACTAATGAGAGCTTAACCCATTGGAGACTATGAATGGGTTATCTCGGGCTGGGGGTCAATTAATGGAGAATGTGTGTAATATAGAAATCAAATCCATGTTTAATACATAAGGGACAGGTGTACAAGACAGTCATTGGTAAAACAAGTTTTGTTATACAATGTATAATATATATAAATGGTTCGTACATTTACACATTTTCAACATTTCCTGACTTTCCATGACTTTTCAGAGCAGAAAACTGTAAATTTCAATGACCATTTTTACATTTTTAAATGTTGTGAAAATACATCATCGCATTACTAGCAAGCTCCCAATGTAAAAATATCTTTATTTAAAGTTTTTCCATGAATTTCAAGAAGGAATTGCAGTATTTCCTGACTTTCCCTGACACTTAGCTTCTCACAATTTTTTTTTTTCAAATTCAATCACTTTCCAGAAATTTCCTGGACCATGCGAACCCTGAGGTATGGGGCTGAGACTTGGGCACTTAAGAAACAACAGAAGTTGAGCCTTAAAGGCAAGGTTCACCCTGACAGCAAGTTGGTTTTAATAAAAGCAGAACAATGAGAGAAACATATTAAAGACACTATATAACACTGTGGAAGACCTGTTTAAAAAATTGTCGAACTTTGCTATCTAACATATCTGACAGTGTTTGAATGAACAAATAAACACCCTAGAACACAAAAGTTTGGACATTTATGCTGTCACTAGTATAATATGTTTTGATACAAATTGGCACATTAATTTTATATCGGGCGATAAGAAATTCTGCAACACAGCAGTCTACGGAGAAAAGCTGGAATGGTCTTTCAATGATTTTCACTTTTTTAAAGCACTTAATGATTGTTTTACACTGCAAGTTTTTCAGGGCTTCATTTTTAGACTGTATCAAAGACACCAGTAGCATGGGGAATCATGTAGCTCAGATTTTTTTAAACTGGAAACACTGTTATACAATGCCTTTAATGAAAGTTCGGTGAAAATCCACCAAAGAATAACAGAGTTATGAAGTTTCAAAGTTTTAAATTTGTGACGTCACATGTGAGCAGCTCCCCATATGTCATGTAGTATAAATTCCATAAATTGCAATTTTTTAATAGTTCATGATAATTAAATGTTTTTTTGTCATAGTTGCATGTATAAAATAATGTTTCAGATTATATATTGAATGCACAGGTAAAATCATTTTCAAATTTCTAAGAAAACGACACTTTTATGGAATTTATATCACAAGACATATGGGGAGCTACTCGCATGTGATGTCACAAATTTAAAATTTTGAAACTTCATAACTCTGTTATTCTTTGGTGGATTTTCGCCAAACTTTCATTAATTTGTTTCTCTCATTGTTTTGCTTTTATTGAAACCAACTTGATGTCAGGGTGAACCTTGCCTTTAAGTTGCAATAATAGGGGTGGTGTAAATTCTGATTAACATGTACAATAAAGACCATGAAAGCGAGACTAGAAAAGTGGTTGTTATGAACAGGTGATCTTCGAATACAGGTTCAAGTACAGTTTCCTGTGATACACATTTCAATGAGAAGCATTTTTCAAGTGAAACAGAAGTTGTGGTCTTTGTAGAAAGGTGATCTTTCTATACAGGTGGTGGCTAGAGCAGGTTAAGTAAATTCTGATATTGAACTAATTTCTTCAAGATATGGACAATTGAAAAGAGGAACTATGGATATTGTCCTAATTCATCAAAAGAGATAATTCTATCCATGGACTTTTCTTCGGTGAGAGCAGTCCGATCCTGACCAATATGTCCCTTTCCTCATCCAATAATATATTACCGTAGACACTAGCAGCTATTTATAGAACTCCTTGCATCGTCTATATGACACCCTGCACATGGGTTATATAAAGCTCACTACAACTGTACGCTGAATACGGGCTTGACACGGTGGCGTATGCATCTATAGAACGAACGCACTGAGCATGCCGTGACAAGGTTTTTCTATTATGATAATTTCAAACCTAGTAAAACAGATATGAAGAAGCTAGGAAAAAAAGAGGAGATGAAGAGAGGCTTTGCGTTACAATCGTAGAAAATGGCATTTTACGTAATTGGGAAGTGCTCGTACGAAAAGAGAAGCTGTGATATATGGACATGATTTTAGTGGTTTGTAGGAAATGTGGAAATTGTTATGTTTTGTGAAAAGAAAAGTAGTACAGTGTGTTTGTGATAAAAGCAATTCAAATAAAGACAAAAACATATTCATCAAATCATCTTACATCTGGAATCATGACTTT